>WSYH01007686.1:0-32128 GCA_036426205.1 Ascaphus truei
CACAACGTACGCTTTGTTTTGCGCATGCGCTAACAGTTAGTGGAGCCAAGCGTGAAGTGCGTGCGCACACAAAGATGTGCGCGCACATCTTTCAGTATACAGGCAACGTTCACTTCTTATACATAGTTATGCCTGCTACAAATTTAAAGAAACATTACATACTGATGAACAGTTTTACTTCTAACATATAAGTGACTGACGTGTGTATCTACACAATCATATAGAGCTGCGTAACGCGTTGTCACGGATGCATATCTAGTAAGGTGCCATCTTTGACCATCATGTGTTTGCTGTATTTCAGAGATGTCGGGGAAGATACAATCGGATCAATGTATGATTTCAGAAGAGTCTACCTTTATATGAGATGATTGTGAGGAGGAGCCACCGACTACTATACTACATATGGAACTAATTTTATATTGCTTGCAGCGCTTATTAACAAACAATTAAAAATGTGATACCCTTATGCCTATATTGCATAAGCACTTAATTAACATAATGATGTTGCAAAAGAGTGCCTCATGAATTTTTATTGAGTGTTCTTTAATGACTACTAACATTTTATGACATGGTGTGTTTTATATATAACAACCATTCCCACTCTGCTAACACATTTGTGTATTCTAATATGTAATGGAACGTATGACTGTCGAAACTATGTAACAATAATAATAATAATATGAGCATGTTCATGTATAGGGCTGCTAGTTGTACGCAGCGATTTACAGGCACATGTTTCAGCCTGAGGTCCCTGGCCCGTGGAACGTACAAATGTTTTTTTGCCGCATGAGGCACAGGGAGATAAAGTGACTTGGCCAAGGTCACAAGGAGCCCACACCGGGAATTGAACCAGACTCCCCTGCTTCAAACTATCAGTGCCAGTGTGTGTCTTTACTCAGTGAGCCACTCCTTCTCCCAATGTAAAGGACACTTACAACCAAGTAGCCATTTATTTTTAAAATCTCTTGTTACATGGGTATGTAGATAAAATGGTTTGGGACTGTAGCAAATAATGTTACTGGCCAGATGTTATGGTCCCCTCCAATGCATGATGTTCTGAATATGACATCACCATCATGTTATGAAGTACGTTTCTGTGTATATTTCATTAACCTAACTAACTATAGTTTACTGTGTTTATTAATCGTTTAGCAATACATAGTATAGTCAATATGATGATATAAGCTACCATAATAAAGCTGGTGTTATCATTTGTCGGTGTTATACATGGATCCTACACCAATTGATAGAGACACAAACAGTTGTCTTAAAAAGTGTGTCTATGCTAGTGATGAATGTGCTCCCGTAAGTAAACAAATAAGTACAGTTATCCCCTTTTCTCCAACCACCTCTATATTACATTAATGGAAATTATAAGGAAACATACATAAAATGTGATGAAATGGGAGTAATCATTTTGTAATACAATGCACATGAAAGCTCAAGAGTAGCTAAATGCATATACATGATACAGAAAGTACATATATGTAACATTTGTGTTTAAACCAATATGTTGGGTTTTTAGTTCCAATAATTATAGGAAGATTGAGGTAGCCACATCTTATGAGAGATGTCAGCAAATATACATACCATGATCAGTCATACTGCAAATATACCTATAATGCAAAGGAACAATATATAAATTGCAAACATTGACATGCCATCTTCAGTACCGTAAAGAACACATCAAAGTGTGTATTTGGTGTTAAATGTGCAACACCATGTATATTTAATGACATTCAAAATGTAAATCAGCCTGGTGTACACATCATCTGGATGTACATGTTACACTGCACCAATAACATTGTATGTAAGCATACTAGAAGCATGAATGATTATGGGCATAATATGTGTTTTGTCTTAGCATAAGGAATAACACAATGCTAAAATATTATTGCTTTGTTACCCAAGTTGTATTCACATACACACAACTAAAGTACAATTGAAGAGGGATTATATAACCTGTGCAACAATAACATACCGGTGCCACATCCCTTTGTGCACACAGCAGAGAAAAGAAAGGTGTGCAACCCATATTCATCTGTGTCCTAACAGAAGGTTATATAAAGAAACATTATTGTTAATATAACATAATTAAACTATAAAAGTAGTACTAGGAACATATGAGTTTGTACTTACAAGAAAAAAATGAATTGATGAGATTCTGTCGTGTCTGGCCACCACTGGCTGTTTGTTCATTTTCAGCAGCTACATGGGTGGGATGCTCGTCTACCAAAGCCTCAGCTAGGTCTGACTGTACATTGTGCCTGAGTGCAACATTGTGCAAAATGCAACAGGCAAGGATAATATCAGACACTTTTTGAGGCTTGTATAGAAGAGCCCCACCAGTTCTGTCCAGACACCTAAACCTGGTCTTGAGTAGGCCAAATGTCCTCTCTATAACAGATCTTGTAGATATATGGGCTGCATTGTACCTCTCCTCTGCTTCAGTTTGAGGGTTTAGCACCGGAGTCAAGAGCCACGGCCTAATTCCGTATCCTGAGTCACCTATAATGAATGGAGCACACATAAGCTGACATTAGTGATCAAATTGTACAATGCCAACATTCCTAAATCAACATGTGTTTTGTGTTAGAACATGTAAATATGTACTCACCCAGCAGCCAACCAGGTTCAAAATGTCCCTCTTCGAACGCATGGAAGACTGAAGAGTTCCTCAGGATAGAGGAATCGTGACTGGAACCAGGGAACTTGGGTACCACATGCATTATCCTCATCGTGGCATCACATACCACCTGTACATTGAGTGAATGGTAGTGCTTCCGATTGCGGTACACATGCTCACTCTGACTAGGTGCAATCAAAGCAACATGTGTGCAATCGATTGCACCCAGCACAGATGGTATCCCTGCTATATTATAAAAGCCAGTCCTGACTTCCAGCCACTCTGTTGCCTCTGTAGGAAAATGAATATAATTCCTAGCGCGTCTATTGAGTGCATAGAGAAACTGGGTCAAGGCCCGCGAGAATGTAGATTGCGAGACCCCGCCCACTATGCCCACAGTTGTCTGGTATGACGCGGAAGCAAGATAATGTAATGAGCACAGCATTTTAACAAGCCCAGGGACTGCACGACCTCTGGCTGTGAAAAAATCTAAATCCCCCCTTATCTCCTCATAAAGAGCTAAGATTGCTGCTGAACTCAAACGATAGCGACTTACAATCTCCTCCTCACTCATCCCATCTAACAGGGTTCTCTCCCTGTACAGACGCGGACGAGGCACAAGTTGTCTCCTCTGTCTTCTCCTCTGATCTCCTGTCCCTCTACCTGTCCCTCGGCCTGTCCCTCTCCCTGTCCCTGTCGTATCCGCGTCACTGTCACTGTCCCTCGGTGTGTCCCTACCTTGCCCTATATCATTCTCTTGATCAGCAAGCATGTCATAGAAAAGAATGTTCCTGCGTCTCCTAAACATTCGCAACATTTTGAAATGAGTAGCTGTGAATGAGCAGGTAATGTGCGTCCTTTAAATAGGTATGTGATGATGTCAGGTGACATAGTAAAATGCAAGGTGTTACATTAACATAATAAAGTACTTCTGTGGCAAGCTGTGTGCACTTGTTGTTCTAAGTATTTGTTGTGTGTATTCTGCAGGGAATGATGATATTTGGCAATGATGTGACGTGAAGCTTTGTACAAAGATTGCTTGCAAATAAATAGTTGCATGTGCAATGCATGTAACACTTGTGAACGCAAGAGTCAGTCATGTAATGAGACAAAAAGGCTGAGATTGACGTGGGAAAAGTTTTGTGTAACATGTGTAATTATCCATGTTATTGTGACATGTTGGCAACAATGAATAGTCGTGTGCATATGCATGCATTTGTGTAAGGAGGATAGTTGCTATAGAATGAGTTTACAAGGTGTCCCAATGATGAATTACTGTACATGTGTGTATAAGTTAGGTTGAAGTGCTTGTAATGCAACGGTTACAATGTAAACATGCAATGTGATTGAGCGTCCAATAAGTGACGTCATGAAAATAGGGAGGACCCAAAACTATATGTAAACATGAGAAGACAGATGTACATGAACGTTTAAAGATGCGTGTCACATTACAAGCATTGTGTAATGTAAAGGAAGATGAATATACTGTGTATGTGTGACATGTGTGACATGTGTAACATCATGTAAATAATTGTCGCTGAGTTGAGTAAAATGTGTGATATGATGTGAGGTTCTCCTTTAAGAGTGTAGTATAGTATTTTCCCTTGCCACATCATCACATGATGAGTAATGTGACCCGCAAATGCTGAAAACATGTAAAAGTCGAATGTTATGCAAATAAGACACATCAGCTGTGACACAATGCAGGGAATGCCCCCACACTGTAATGCAAATGACGTTTGTATTGTGAGCAATGAAACGTAAACAGTACTATACTGTTATACGTCCCCGCTCCATTGACTTCCATTGATGTACAGAAGATTTTTTTTTTCTAAGTGCCGTTCCGGCAGCCTTAGCGATCGTTCTCCCGTCCAAAATGCCAACTTTAGTTGGCGGGAGAAATCGGCCATAACATCTCAATTTCGTAGTGCCGATCAGCCCCGATAAGCTGTTTTTTTTTGTTGAATCCAGCCGATTTAAAAAAGTGGCGATCAGTGTCGAAAACAGGCTTATCGGCAGGCGACTGGCCATAACCAAATTATCGGCTCCGAAACCTGGCGATATGAAGCACTTATCGGCGCTTACTGAATCTCAAACCCAATTTTGGCTATAACATGGCCATATTTCCCTTATCAACGCTTACTGCATGAGGCCCTTAGCCTCTGAGAATCTTAGATGACTTACTCAGAGCTTGGAATTCTTGGAACACACATTGAATCACACCTCTAGGATGGTGACTAGCTGTCTTATACACTTTGGGACAGGCAGTCCCAAAGCTTGTCCACCTACCCCCAGCATGTGAATTTCGCCATCTTGCTCACTTACTATTCTAAGCCCCTGCAGGCTCAATGCCGAAAGTCTGGGGAAGGTGACAATTGGTCAGGATAGCTTGCCTTCTTCCCAGGATGCTAGCACTTAGCTTAGCTATCTTTTCCATCTGGCTGCTCACACCTATGGCACAAGTGTTACTTTGATCTATGGGACTTCCAGGAGACGACCTGGCACCAAAACCTGGGGTGGCCAGGAGTTCTCCTTTGATCCCGAGATGAAAATACCCTGCCTTATGTTACATGTATAAAGTAAAACATATTTTCTTAAAACACTGCTGCTTAATAAAATATACTTCTATACGCGCTTCTGTTAAAATATGTTACAGCCTTTTGGTATATTGAGATGTGAGGTGTAAGCTAACCTGCTTCCTTTACACTAGCCTGTATCCCTTACAAACTGCAAGGCAACACATGCACAATACACAGGTCCAAGAGCTAACACACTAAGACTCCAAAACACAGTTCAGTGGCAACCAAGTGGGCTTCACCTTTATTAGTGAGCCTGGTTACCGCTCACCGTCACAACCGGTATTGAGAAGTTACATCATTTCGTTTAGCCCAGGACAAAAATACAGTTGTATGTAGAAATGGAATATGAGTTTGCTTTGTTACCATGTATTGTTTTAGCCTTTATAACTGGATATCATGATTGTACCAATATATTTGCACAGAGATATGCTGTTTGCTTATTTGTGTGCTTACTTAAAGATGTATTGTTTGAAGCTATGGGCTAAATAAAAGCCATGGTTTATTTTCTCCAAGCAAGGTTTAATTTGTCAATTGCTGTAATGTGAAATAGAAGCAGACAGTGCTACATGTGGTGTTATAGGTCCTTGGTCCAAACTCCCAGCACAGACACAACCGTGTCACTGTAATAACAATGATGTGCAATGATCCTGTTAACTTTCCCAGTAGTGGACTAGCTAATACACTGTAAAACTAAATAGAACTTTTCTTCAGGTTTACAAATACGGACATAAAACTCACTCAGGTGCAACAAACCTGTCTGAAAATACTCAAGAGATGTGTAAAATGCACTAGCTATGGAAGGCCATATTTGAAATGTGCTTTTTTTTTTTAACCACCAAATAGCTCTGTTTGGAGTTGGCATATATAGTAATTGTTACTTCCCGGGCAAACATAGCTGGCTCATATAAGGAGGCTTTATGTTCCTACATGGCATATCCAACACCAAATTAAAGTAATGGATCACAGAAACAGGTCAATGTTGAATTCATCATCATATAAAATGTAGGCAAAGTGTTTAGAAAAAGGACAGGGTAGATGTCTCTGAAGATCTCAGAAGATAACTTGATGGCTCTCTGAGACATATTTTGATGAAACAATTGATTTAAATGGAAAAACTCTGTAAAAGTTTTAACAGTGCCCTGCTCCTAGGAATGTTGGCCAAATGCAATTAGAATGAAATACAGCAGTTGTTTAACAACCAGATATGATTCTAGGCTGTTCATTCAGTTTACACTGGCTGTGTGCTTCATTAATAACCAACCCATTCCCCAAGTACCAACATTTGCAACATTTGGCAAAGAATGACCATGTTATTCTATTGATTTTCTATCTGGACTGAATTAAATCTGTGTTAAAAACAAAGCATCATCCCTGGTTAGGTCCGAGTTACCAAAGACATGCATATATTGTTAGTGGACACTGTGATCAATAATGAAGTTGCAATGTGTTTAAGCTGAAAAAAATAGATACAAAAAAATAACAACCTGTTTTATGTTCAGTGCTGATGTCTGGCGAGATTATATAAGCTCTTGACAGTATAGTTTGCGGAAAAGTAATAGACTGAAAGCTCACTTTAAGAGTATACATCTACATACAGATTGTATTTTATACCCAGCGCCTAATTGAAGGATTTTGTACGTACGTACTTTACAGCTGCGCAGCTACATTTGTCATCGAGGATAATACCACTACATCACGAAGGAAAGTCGAGTGGAAAGAAGACGGTCCCAACCTTAAATACTGTATGTTGTTACATTATTACTGTGGCAAGATCACGGGCTATTATAACCGGGTCAAATCATTCTGTAGTGTCCAAGAAAAGAGGTAGGCAACACAGATTAACATGTAACAAATGTCAATATATTTAAATGTACAAACGCACACAGCGCCTGTAAGCTCAGAGCCCAAATCATATATATGGTGTTAAAAAGAGCGCAAGTAGGATTGAGACCTCATGTATATGTAGTCGTGCTCCCCTCTTATGTTCGGTGCGGGGAGGGAAGCTTTAGAGGCGATCGGAGCAACAGAGATCCGTGGCGGACCCGGAGTGTGGGGGCTGGCATTTTAGAGCTCGCGTAAGCGCAGTGTAATGCGTCGTGCATGCGCAGTAGCAGAGTGGCGCCAGCCATCTTAAAATGGCTGTGCAAGATGCAGCAAGGGACTACATGTCCCAGAGTCCTGGGGGGTAGGACTTATCTATCATGTGGGGAGTCCCAGCCAATAGGGCTCTAGGATCCAGGAGAAAGGAATTAGGTTTGACGCGCAAAAGAACCGCGCGTCAGTCTGACAGAGGGAGGCAAAGGAACAGATAGTTCAGGCATAGGAACAGGCAGTTCTTCCCTGGACTAGGCATAGATTTGCCCCTTAGGCTTCAGCTAGGCCCTATGTCCCCTCAGTAAAGTGTTGCTGGGAAGGCCCCAGATATTGACTCTTCCCAATTAGAGTATTGTTAGTGTTGCTGCACCAGGATCGGACGGCCACGCAGTGCTCTGTGGTCTGGGACCAATCCACAGGCTACACCATAGACATTAGGCGAGACACTCCAGCTGGAGCTTGCCTCTCAAGGCAGGTTCGGACAAGGCATGAGGGGAACTTTGCAGACCATGCATCGTGGGACCACGGATGTGGCTCTGCTAGTAGAGGATCTCCACAATTTCCTGGTCATAGCCATGAAGGTACCTACCGTGCACCATCACATCCAAAGGGGGGGGGGAGGTAGCGCTGCTTCACACTTTTTCATGGGCTTGCTCGTGTGGACATCGGGGTACAGGTGCCCAGGGCACCCTCAGTACTTCGGGGGACTCACCCTTGGTTGTGTGTGGGTATTGCACAGGGATATTGTTATTACCATTGTTATTATATGTGTGTGTCAGTAAACCGTTGTTATATGTGTGTGTATTATTCATCACTTTATTGGTTCCTGTGAGGGGTTATCCCGACAACTCTGGGATCTCTCATAGGTGGAGGCGCTGTATCGAGAGGAGAAAGAGCTCACCCCAGGCTCCCAGTGGCAGTGGCTTAGGTATATCAGCACGCGTAGTTTCCTTCGTCATAGGGAAAGGGGGCTACATATAGAACAAAAGACAAAAGGCCCAGAGCTACATCTAACTTGACATATTAAATAGTCAAATACTTATCTATTTATATTCTCATATGTAAGGGGTCATTTAGATCAGTTCTTTGGCCACAGTATTGTAAGCCTACAGCCACATCATCGTGTGGCCCATCGTAGGGCCTAACACTGCTACATCTGCAAAGAGCTCTCATAGCCTCTCTAATGTGGGAGAGCTGTCTTTAATAGGCTGGCCATTTACAGGGGTCTCCTGCAATACTTGGACGTCTTTCTATTCGTAGGAAGGGATGGGTCTGGTGGGTGCCGAAGGTTATTGGTGGAATTTCGGGAACTCTTGGCACATTTCGGGGGTTCCTTTGGCTAATGACAAGACAGAGGGCCCAGCGGTATGCATCAGCTTCCCGGCGATTGAAATTCATACGGTGAAGATGGAGTATATTTAAATGTACGAAGAGATTACCATTTCATGTACGGTTACCTCAGCATTGATTAATATATGTATATTTTGAAGAAAACAATTGGGTTCTGGTTGCGCCTAAAGTCCTGGGTTTGAATTATAGTAGAACATGTAAATATAATAATTTTGTTTAAATATAAAAATTATATATATAAATGTATTAAACAGGGTGTTTTATTAATATCCACAAACTCTAACTGGCAATTAAATACTAGTTAATTAAATTCAATTGGGCCTTGTGTGTGTGTGTGTGTGTGTGTGTGTGTGTGTGTGTATATGTGTGTGTCACCCAATGGAATTTAATTAACTAGTATTTAATTGCCAGTTAGAAAGTGTGTGTGTATAATTTTTTTTACAGGTACTAAATACACATCAATATAGGCATATGGAAAAAGTGCTTTTACTTAAACTGAATTGAGAGCAACACAGGGGAATACATTTAGGGATATAGCATGCTATTGAAAAAGCCCCTGGAATGATAACCGGGATATGTTACAGATATTTATATGTATATTTAAGTAGTTAAACATTATCCACCCCTATCCAGAAACTTCTGGGAATGATTGGTATATTGTAGCAAGCAAAAAATCTCTTAGCAGTGACACTGTGAAGATAAATCGCGGTGACAGCTAAATTATAGGCATACTCAACATACGCTACATATTATCTTGTCAGTACATAAAAGGAAGCCTACTGTGTAAGAACAACATTTTCTGAAATAACTATAATTTACTATATCCGATTTAGCACAATAAATCTGGTTTGTGGTAAAACCTTCTGTATGTTGTCATTACACTTGAAATAAAACAATGGATTTGCAGAACAGAGCAGAACCGTGTCTCCAAAAGATTGTCTTTTGATTACTTTGATTTCTCTATTTAAAAAAAATATGCACATTGTGTTAAATCAGATTTTGTTCCCTTTTTATTGTTCCTTCTCTTGTCTCAGTTAATAAAACCAGTATTAAGATGTCACCACCAGGCACATCACATTAATTTCTGGCTTCAGGGCTGATTTCTTATTCAGAAAGGTCCTCTTGGGTTTTCAGGGGAGAATTCCATACAGGTGACTGTGTCGTGCTCTCTGCCCGGCTGCAGCTTCTCACACATGCTATAGATATGTGAACTGAATCAATAAACTGTGGATCAGAAGTAAAAAAAAAAAAATCAATACACAGCAAATACAGTAAATTCCCCAGATTACGACAGAAGACGTTTTGCCATAAGATGGGTATGCAGCCTTTGATAATGCCGGATGCAAAAATACTATTTTTAATTTGAGTGAATTTCTGCTGTGCAAAAACTTTTGGAAGTTTGACCGTGTTCGTCAGGACTAATCAATGCTCGTTTACTTAGTCGCAGTAAAAGAGGTGGGTGTAGCGTGACTCAGTGTCTTGCAAAGAGGAGTGTTCTATGAGTGCCTAATAACTCCTTCAGTCGCACGCCTCACTTACAGAGGGCCATATTTACTTAGCAGTGATATTGTGTGGCTAAGTCTGTGCGTCCCAATACATTTTTTCCTAGTGTCTTTATCGCATAATAAAAGAAAGAAAAAAAACTTTTCTTACCAAACACTGACCTAATATATAAATACTCCCTATATTACATGCTGATGCCATTTTAGTAGTATCTCCAGTTGTATATATCTATTCCCTCAAACCTCCCTCCAAATAAATTAGGGAGAGATAGATACTTATGCTAAAAAAGGAGCACACCCAGGGTTACCACCACTCCGGGTTTGACACAGAGACTATGTATTTTGCTAACACATCTCTGGGTTACGGGTTTGCATTTAAAATCTCCGGGAGAGGTGCGCAAACTGGAGAGGTGTCGGCGGGAGAAGAGGACTGAGGAGCACCGGAGCAACGCAGGGCGGTCATCAGAGGAGTTGGACGGCGGGAGAAAGCCAGGGAGGAGCACGCCCCAGTGGTCCGATCCAGAAGCCTTCACTGACTTCTCGGATGGCAACTCGTCCTGTATGCTCCTCCCAAAATGGCTCTGCGGCATCAAATGGGGTACGGTCAGGGGATCTGGAAGTTGTGGGAAGTGAAAGGGAGGTACCCCCGGTTTCAGGGGTGGAGGGCCAGAGTGCTATACAGCATGATGTCCTGCCCCTGGACATGGTCATTGGGGTGCCCTCTACTACCCCTCTCAATTAGAAAATAGTCTCCGGGGACTTGTGTTTCGGTGGATCTACCACACCGGATGCAGCTGTTGTCAGGGACTCGGGGGTCAGTCAAGATCCCACTCCGGGTATCACCTATAGATGGCACACCTGGGGCATTGCCCCAGCTTGTGTCACCCTGGAGAGGGATGAAATAGGGCTGGCCTCCATGGATGTCTCTGGGAGTTGTATTAAGGGAGTGGTTGGGGGTATGAGGGATGAAGCATGGGAATGTGTATATGAGGGGGGGGGGGGGTGTTGTGACGATCACCCCAAATTATATCGGGGAGGAATCTGAGGTGGGGAGTCTCAGTTGGACTCTCTGCAGAAGAGGCCTACTGGGCTGGACCCTCCCCATGGGGTGCTCACTGAGGAGAACACACCCAAGAGTGCTGCAGACCCCTGCGATATCCCATCCAGGTGGTGGTAGAAGAAATGGGGAAAGCACTACTGTGACAGTAGAGGGTAACCAGGCTCTCAAATAAAGGTTAAGCCCATTTTAGTTACCCCTAATCAGTGTATAAGGGTCCAAGAGAGTTAGCTCTTGGGCCCAGTAACATTGTACCATTACAATGTATTGTATGTATTAAAAGCATTTCTTCACTTTCCTGGCTTGCAATCAAGCAGGGATGAGTTTCAAGGGATGAGTTTCAAGGTTTTTTTTGCAGAGGAACCGTTGACAGAATGTGCCTAGGAGGTTGGGGTCGGGAGTTATTGGTTCTCCCATAAATGTACCCCAGAATCAGGCCTGATTCATGGATACATGTAGGCAGATTGTCCCGACAACACTCCCCCTTGAAAACGCAAGCACGACTCACCACTTGCTTCAGTACGACTCACCACTTGCTTCAGCACAGCCCAGAAAGGAGAATGAGGCACAGGGATAAAACATCTATTCCTGTAGCTGAAGGAATCCCTAGGTTAATGGGGGAACCCCAGCTTGTACCCAGGTGATCCAGAACCAGTGTAGGTTTTGTGGGTGCCCCATCCGTATATATAAGGTTGAGGGGGGACTCTGAGAGTCCAGACTGAGTCCAAAGGAAAGAGTGTGGGGAACAAGGCAGATAGAAATAAAACTACAAAATGTTTCCTCCTCTGTCCCCTGGACCCAGAGACTCAGAAGTATATTAAAACATATACCTTAGTGTATTAAAATATACTTTAATAATGTAATGTGCTTTTTACATCCGGAACCGATGTCCAAACAGGCTGCCGGAGCTAACGCAAAGGCGTCTTTAAGTCTGCTGGACATCGGAGTTCAAAGCAGTCAGAGGATACCCAAAGGTGTGACTAGCGGGGAAAGGCGGGGTACCACGTCCTGAGATCAATGGCAGTCTTCCGGGATGCCACTTGCTCTGCCAGACCTGGTGGAGCCTGCCCAAGTGGGTGGCATTGAGATAGCCAGGAAGAGAGGTGGCAAGCTTGCGCATGTCTCTTGGCTATTTCAGATTTCCCACTGACCCGGCTTTTCTAGCCGGCTTGGCTTTGATTGGTTGCTTGGGAAAGTTGATGAAAGAAAAAGGATAAATGGCGCTTAAAATAACACTATGTCCATATGAAACAAAATCAGTCTCTTGAAAATCCCCCAGAGTCCAAATCTTGAAGTTGATGTCTGTAGATTTTCTTCACTGCTGCAGCATCCCAATCTACCTGGAAATGATAAAGGGGCACACCATTGCGCAGTACTCCTGATTTCTAATGTCTTCCCTTTACATTTATGGTTCCCAATGTAGACTGTGTCTACTTACAGGAGTGGCTCTTTCTGGATACAGTGGAGACAATCTGTGCTTTAATCCCTTCAAAGTCCACCTGTGCCACGAATCCCCCGGGTACTTCCTCTATCTCTTGAAACTCCGTGATTCCAGAATCACCCAAAACACACGGACCCCCAGAGAAGGAGAATGGACAATTGCAAAGGATGTCACAAAATTTAATAAACACTGCAACAATAAGCCTAAAAAGCACGGCTAAAACAAGCGTTAAAATCACTTACATGTACTCACATGAATACATGCGGTTTAAAACGTCACGAGATTGCCGTCCGCAGCTTGTGGTGTTACTCCCGTAACTGCTCCGGTTGAGGTACGCTCTCTCACTACTTAACCTCAGCCGGTCTGGTGCGCCTGCGTCTCTCTCCCCTGTTTGGCTGCGTTCCGGTATACAACCAACAGGTCTGACACACTGCGCACCTCTGCAGTCACTGAGAGTCTCCTGCCGACAGCAACCCCAAGCTCCTCCCACCCTAACGCGTTTCGTGACGTAGGGACGTCACTTTCTCAAAGGAATCATTTCCAGGTAGATTGGGATGCTGCAGCAGTGAAGAAAATCTACAGACATCAACTTCAAGATTTGGACTCTGGGGGATTTTCAAGAGACTGAGTTTGTTTCATATGGACATAGTGTTATTTTAAGCACCCGGTATCCTTTTTCTTTCATCATATTACTGTATGCAGGTTGAGATAATTTGCATTGTGGGAAGCCTGTGGCAGCTTTGGCCTCTTGGTATCACAACAGGTTTTCATTGTTTAGTATTGCACTTTATTTGTCACACATTATAGGTTAAGCGCTATAGTCAGGGTTAATTTCAATTTATCATGCTTGGGAAAGTTCCCACGCATTAATTGGTTACTAAGTTTTGTGAATGAAACTCAGAATACTATAAGAATCTGTTAGCCAATCAGATTTGTGTCTTCCAATAGTAAGAGCGTGGGCGGGCTTTTCAAAGTTGCTTCTGCGCGAATAGCAGAGCAACCGGCTATGATTTCAAGCCCGAAAAGTCTGCCCGCCGGAGTCCAAGTCCCAACTTTTGTGCCCAAGTTATGAGAATTGAATGTAGCAGTCGCGGCTGGGATTTTATGCCAATTTTAGTTCCAGGAGAGTTGTACTCATGGTCAAGAAGGACCAAATTCTCAGAAGAGAAGGTAGCGGTGGCCTACGGAACTTTATGCTGATTTGGGTTCCAGGAGATTCCGGGCTAAGTCACGGTCAGGGTAAAACTCTCCCATAGAGTTCAAGGTTGGAGGATATCTCAGTGGGATGTTTCCGTGGCATGCCGAGGAAAATGCTGCACTCTCGTGCTTCACACAGTGCACTACCTTGCCCTTGTCACCGCCTCGATACCATCTTGAGGCGTTTACTACCAGAAAACTAGGGCAAGAAGCCCAAATGGAGGACACTCTACTCAGAGTTGGTTTGCATCCCCATCTAAGTTGGAGAGTCTTCCACGGTGCACAGTAGAGTACTCGTCCCACTTTATGGACTCCCCCGCCACCTGCCCCTTTTGTGGCTAAAGGGAGTCCGTTTACTATATTTATTTTAGCTGCTCCAGACTGCAGCCCCTCTTATCCCTCTTGAGGGGACTTCACCTGCAGTTTTTGCTGCATTTTCCCCTCACCTTTTTATTTTTGGGTGCCCAGTCTCCCAGAACAATAAGCCAAGGGATCTCCTCATCAACCTGCTCCTGGCATTGGCTAAGCTAACCATTTACAAGACCTGGAAGCAGCATTTGGGGGGGGGGGGGGGAGATGTTCTGGGTGCTGGTGCGCTCCCGTATCCGGGCAGAGTACATGTACGCTGAGTCCACTGGCTTGGTTCAAGAATTTGCCTCCCAATGGGCGCCAGGCAGGTGCTCTGCTCAGTTTCCCCCCATATGGATTTCTTTATATAAACCCTCCACTTTATTTTCTTTTACA
Organism: Ascaphus truei; assembly: GCA_036426205.1. NCBI lineage: Eukaryota > Metazoa > Chordata > Amphibia > Anura > Ascaphidae > Ascaphus > Ascaphus truei. Next base: position 14,591 of record WSYH01007686.1, read on the forward strand.
GTGCCCTGCTATTGGTTTATTTTGATATTTGTTTGTCTGGTTTGTTTTTGTCTTATTTGGTTCTGGAATCCAATTAGGATTGCCGTTCAACTGATTGGCCTGCATTGCCGGCCAATCGGGTAAACCAGAAAAAAATTGATCTCCTGCTCCCCGTGGATTTTTGCAATCCGTCAGACCAATTTTTAGTAATAGGGGAAGAAAATAAATGAGCCTTTTTGAGACTACTCTGCACAGCAAAGGAATCGGCCAATCCATGTCAGATTTAGGCTGAATAGAGAGATTTAGCACGTATAGAGAAATAGAAACCGGCACAGCTGTAATGAGAAGTGGAGAGATACACTAACATGCAGAGAGATATACTAACATGTGAAGAGATATACTAACACGCAGAGAGATATACGAACACGCGGAGAGATATACGAACACGGGGAGAGATATACTAACACGGGGAGAGATATACTAACACGCGGAGAGATATACTAACACGCGGAGAGATATACTAACACGCGGAGAGATACACTAACATGCTGAGAGATATACTAACATATGGAGACATATACTAACACGCGGAGAGATATACAGTTAGGTCCGGAAATAATTGGACACTGATACAAGTTTTGTTATTTTGGCTGTGTACCAAAATAAATTCAAGTTACCGTTAAATAATGAATATGGGCTTAAAGTGCAGTCTATCGGCTTTAATTTGAGGGTATTCACATCCAAATTGGAGGAAGGGTTTAGGAATTACATCTCTTTATTATGTAGCCCCCTCTTTTTCAAGGGACCAAAAGTAATTGGACAATTGCCTCAAAAGCAGTTTCATGGACAGGTATGTGCTATTCCTTCGTTATTTCAGCATCAATTAAGCAGGTAAATGGTCTGGAGTTGATTCCAGGTGTGACATTCGCATTTGGAAACAGTTGCTGTGAATCCACAACTTGCGGTCAACGGAGCTCTCAATGCAAGTGAAACAGGGCATCCTTAGGCTGCAAAAAAAAGAAAATCCACCAGAGAGATAGCAGGAACATTAGGAGTGGCCAAATCAACAGTTTGGTACATTCTGAGGAAAAAAGAACGCACTGTGGGCTCTGCAACACAAAAAGGCCTGGACATTCACGGAAGACAACAGTGGTGGATGATTGTAGGATCCTTTCCATTTTAAAGAAAAACCCCTTTACAACATCCAGCCAAGTGAAGAACACTCTCCAGGAGGTAGGCTTATCATTATCCAAGTTTACCATAAAGAGAAGACTTCACGAGAGCAAATACAGTGGGTTCACCACAAGGTGCAAACCATTCATAAACCTCAAGAATAGAAAGGCCAGATTAGACTTTGCCAAACAATATCTAAAAAAGCCAGCCCAGTTTTGGAACAGCATTCTTTGGACAGATGAAACTAAGATCAACCTGTACCAGAATAATGGGAAGAAAAAAGTATGGAGAAAACTTGGAACGGCTCATGATCCGAAGCTTACCACATCACCTGTAAAACACAGTGGAGGCAGTTGCTTAAAGAAGCATATGAATAGCACTGTGGATATTCTAAACACGATACATAATGCTTGGCCCCCTGCAGACGCACTTACCAGAACTCCCTCCTACTGTCTCTGTACGTTCTCCCTACCTACCAATTAGACTGTAAGCTCCTTGGGGCAGGGACTCCTCTTCCGAAATGTTACTTTTATGTCTAAAGCACTTATTCCCATGATCTGTTATTTATATTATCTGTTATTTATTTGATTACCACATGTATTACTACTGTGAAGCGCTATGTACACTAATGGCGCTATATAAATAAAGACATACAATACAATACAATACAGTGTGATGGCATGGGCATGCATGGCTTCCAATGGCACTGGGTCACTAGTGTTTATTGATGATGTGACAGAAGACAGAAGCAGCCGGATGAATTCTGAAGTGTATAGGGATATATTGTCTGCTCAGATTCAGCCAAATTCAGCGAAGTTGATAGGACGGCGCTTCACTTTACAGATGGACAATGACCCAAAACATACTGCGAAAGCAACCCAGGAGTTTTTTAAGGCAAAGAAGTGGAATATTCTGCAATGGCCGAGTCAATCATCTGATCTCAACCCGATCGAGCATGCATTTCACGTGCTGAAGACAAAATTTAAGGCAGAAAGACCCACGAACAAACAACAACTGAAGACAGCTGCAGTAAAGGTCTGGCAAAACATCCCAAAGGAGGAAACTCAACGTTTGGTGATGTCCATGTGTTCCAGACTTCAAGCAGTCAATGCCTGCAACGAATTCTCGACAAAGTATTAAAAATTAAAAAATTATTTATGATTGTGTTAATTTGTCCAATTACATTTGAGCACCTGAAATAAGGGGTCTGTGTATGAAAATGGTTGCAATTCCTAAACGTTTCATACGATATTTTTGTTCAACCCCTTGAATTAAAGCTGAAAGTCTGCACTTCTATTGCATCTCAGTTGTTTCATTTCAAATCCATTGTGGTGGCGTACAGAGCCAAAATTATGAAAATTGTTTCAGTGTCCAATTATTTCCGGACCTAACTGTACTAACACGCGGAAAGATATACTAACACGCAGAGAGATATACTAACACGCGCAGAGATTTAATAACATATGGAGACATATACTAACACGGGGAGAGATATACTAACACGTGGAGAGATATACTAACACGCAGAGCAATGCGTTGCAGACCCTTTCGGATGCCAAATGCTTCAAGTTACTTTTGAAACTCCTGGTGTTGTTTAAGGATAGTGATGGGCAGAAATATCAGTGTGATAAAAATAGTAAAGAACATACTTAGTCCGTATGAAAGGAACAAAACGTACTTGGTAAGTAGTCTGCATAATGGTTGCTGGTGTGTACTGTCGAGACATTTTTATATCAAACTTTTTTTTAATTCATTTTCAACTGATTAACAAACGCAAAGTAAATCTTATAGTTCATGCATCTGTATCGTAAAGACCTGTTTCCATGGAAACAATTATGATGCCTTCATTAAATGCACATAAAGTCAGAAAGCTCAGATTTAACCCTAATATATACCAATAAGTATCATCATGCAAAGTGAGGCAAATGTAAAATAAAACGTTGCCTGATACCAAACTGGTCTACAAAATAAATGTACAATGTTTGCGCAGGCAAATGATGATGTGAAGTGAGAGTTTTTAACTTTTTGGTGGCAGTCCGGATCAGCGAGCCTGATATTTCCGCCTACTCCAGCTGCCTGGAATACATAATCACAAACAGAAACTTTTTCTTGGCCACAATTTCATTCTCAACAAAAATATTTGGTATGCGAGGTTGGTAGGATTAAGTACATCCCTATGAACAAGAATCCAATATTGTCTGGAATAACTTAACTTTTTTTTTTTCACCCCAGATCCACAGAAATATTAGTACACATGAAGCCAAATCCATGAGGTTGCCAAAAATTACTGAAAAAGCCCTGCTCGCTAGCCAAATTATATGTATGCGTATATATATATATATATATATGTGTATATATATATATATATATATATATATATATATATATATATAAGTGCTTGTCCTATCGATTGGGCATATATTAATATATATATAAAAGAAGCGCGAGCTCCATAGCATAAATCTGTGATACAATAGGGGATTTATTGAAAGGGGAGAATGCCAAATCGATAGGACATGCACTTACACTTACAACAGGGTTAAAACATATGAGCATGTAGAGTTAATACTCAGTGCTGGAGACGTTTTTCACCATGGGAGTGGGAGGACTGGAGTCTTTGTAGGCGAATAAGAGGGAGCCTGTCACCAGAATCATTCACTCTTGTCAGCGGTGTTGCGGTATGTTAGCCTCACTATATTAAGCGTTTCCCTCAGCCTCACGTCGCACAGCCTGTTGTAAATCAGCTGGATGCCTGCGATAAGCTTGAAGACACGTCGGAACACCAGTTGCTTCTCGTAGCTCCTCAGCATGGTCATGTCAGCAACTCACGTCCCAACGCGTTTCGTCACGATCACGTGACTTCAGCAGGGGATGTTCCATAGACACGGATACACAAGGGATTTGGCATTTAATATATTTTATATTATTTTTTTGTATTGTGCAATTTAATTGTGTTTAGTTTTTATTATGTGTGTGGTCCTTCGACCAGATATTAAATAGTCATATTTCATTACTGATCCCCGGTGCGCTGTGTGTACATTTCTTTTCGTTTTTCTGAGATCTCCTTTGGGAGATCACAATTTAGGAGTGTTTGGGGAGTTGCTCCGTGTACGTAGCTGCAAGAGGTTCCTCCGAGTTGACATCAGGAGACAGCACTAGCGCTGATTCCTTGTTTTTTGTATTGATCCTATTGTAGCTTGGGGTACTTGGTCTAGGATATCTGTTGACACCAGGAAATAATCAATCCTAGAGTAGGAGTCATGTGGTGCTGTGTAATACGCATCATCCCATTGTCCTATGTTTTTAGACCTCCACACATCAACCAGGGAAAATTCTTCTCGTAGTTCTCTAATTTTCTTTGCCAAATGATTTGCTGTGTGTGAGTGACCTGGTGTGCGTGATTGATTCATTTCTGGATTTTGTACCATGTTGTAGTCGTCCCCTATTATTATTGACTTTAATGAACTGATTTTAGTTGTTTCAAGGATATGTCTCAGAAACTCCCCATGTTGTTCATATGGGGCATACAGGTTGATTGGTGTCGTTTCAACTCCTGATATTAGGCCATGTGCCATGACATACCTGCCATCTAGGTCACATCTTAACCAGAGCAGCTGAAAAAGAACGTCATGTTTAATCAATATTGCCACTCACCTTATTTTACTACTAAAAGAAGAGAAAGCAGTTGGCTAAGTTTTTTTTTTAAAGTGCTTGGAGGGTCTTGTACATTAAAATGGGTTTCCTGAAGGAACATAATATCTGCTTGCATTTCTTTAAATTCCGTTAATGCCAACCTTCTTTTTTAATTTGAGTTAAACCCTTTTACATTTAGCGAGATCAGTTTTATTGGGTGGTGGTTATGCATGGCTAGTTCTATAGGGACATGCGGTTATTCTCTGCTCTTTTTTTCTGACACTCTGGTTTGTGGTTGTCTTTATGGCTTGGTACAGCTCTGTGGCAACAGTAAATAGGGTAGGATAGGAAGGAATGGGTATTAAACAACTTAAAATGAAATGTAACGTTAGGTGCAAAAGGCATCCTAACACAATTTAAGGGACCTGTCTTAAGGCCGGCAGGTCAAGCAAACCTCCCTGGGGTTAGCACACTACTCCTGGGCACTTCAGCTGTCAAGGGACGTTCCCGCCCACAGACCCTGCAACAAACCTTTTCAATGCCCGGTCGGTGAAGACAGTGCAATCCACCCGAGGGAAAAAAAGTGGGGATGGGCAGTCATTCATCCATGTACCGGGACCTGAACCTCTGGAAAAACATTACATATAAAACAATTAAACATTTAACACACAAGTCTCTTAACTGGCTGCAAGGACCATAACTATAGCCTGAACATCTTCTGAGCCAAGTTGTCACTCTTTCCTCTTCTCCATATCCTTCACATGGGGGAGGGGGAAGGGTTCGTGCTTGGCTCTTTATATAAATGATTTTGTCCATATTTCGAAGCTCCCTTTTTTCATCCCAGGGGACTTTAACCAACATCTTGTGTGGGGGAGAGGTTGTAGGGTCAAAAGTCACAAAATCTTGCGATGAAGTACCCTTATTGTGCTAGCGTATCTCTTTATGTACAGTATGTGATTGTCTCCCTCTTATGTTTTTGGTGGCCACTCGGGTACCCACAACAGAACAGTATATCATCAATTAGCTGGACACCTTCATCCGAGATCTTCTGCACACAGTCGGTGTGTGTGTGTACCCACTCTGCCAGAAACTTTTCACTCCACCTATATAGAGGCTTGTATTCCCACCCCTCAGTCCCTGAGAGACTAATTCTTACATAAATTAGTCAACTTTAAAATTTCTGGATTTGGGGCCCTCTCAGACCCAGCTCTGTTTCCAAAACTTTTTTCCACTGCAGTCTTATATGTTCCTCCCTATATTAAGAGGCCCCATGGTTTTGATGTCAGGGGGTACAGGTAAAGCATTCTTACCTCCCTTGGGCTCATATCGAGTCCGCCTTGAGCTTGCAGCTGCGGGTCGGTTTGCTCTTGGGGGTCTTTGTTGTTTCGGCACACCTGGTGCTGTCTCCTGGGGAATGGTGGGAGTGGGGGTTGTAAGGCCCAGACTCCTGGAGAAATGCCTCTGCCTCCTCTGGATGCCGGAGTGAGTACTGTCCTCATTCTCTGGAGACCATCAATCTGAAAGGAAATCCCCACCTATATCGCCAACCTTTCTCTCCAAGCATGGAGGTGATGGGTCTCGGTTTTCTCCTTCTCGCTATAGTATCATGGATGTCATTAAATATATGCAGCTTTTCATCCTCAAAGAGTATTTCCTCTTTATCACAGCCTCCTCTAATCAGCTTCTCCTTGTGGTATAGTTATGAAGCTTGATAATAATATCCGTTTCTGTTGCGATCTCCAGATTGTGGACTCTGTTTGCATCCGCATCTCTTCCTCCTCCAGATCTGGGTCAATGGACTTGGAGAATCTTTTTCGATATTCTTGCAGCTTGTCAGCGGTGAGGACTTCAGGGACATTCCTAATGCGCAGATTTTGTCGCGGCTCTTTGTTCTCCAAGTCTCCTCCATATTTTTTTTTCGGTTCCTTATTATGTCATCCATCTTGAAAACCACATCATCTGTATTTACTTGTAACTGCAATACTTCATCAAACTTCGGCTCCAGGTCTGCAGTTCTAACGTTTAGCGTAGATATTTCAGCTTTATGTAGTTCAGTTTGGGATGATAGTTTCATGTCGTTAAGTAATTCTTCCAGGTCCTTTTTTGTCGTCCCGACCTTCCTTTCTCACTTCACACAAGGAGAAGGAGCGGCTCAGTGAGTAAAGACACAGACTGGCACTGAGTTTGAAGCAGGGGAACCTGGTGTCGGCTCCTTGTGACCTTGGGCAAGTCACTTTATCTCCCTGTTACACAGGCACCAAAAGATAGATTGTAAGCTCCACGGGGCAGGGACCTGTGCCTGCAAAATGTCCCTGTAAAGCGCTACGTAAAACTAGCAGCGCTATACAAGAACATGAAATTATTATTATTACATCAGTGCCTGAGGATGCCTGCATGGCACAGTGGGAACCGCCACCATTTTCGGACTCGGCAGAAGGGAAGCTGTTCTTTGCGAAAAAAGCTTGAAACGTTCATAGCGGCAGCTTTTTGGAGGTGTCCCAAGTACTTCAATGTGCCGTACTGTAGGTATATTTTTTGATTGATTTCAGTCTATTTTTGGGTTATGTTAGTCTATAGCTGATCGCGCGGTCTGCGGAGCTCTTTCCATAGAAGTCCATTCCCAGTGATGTCACTTGCACGCGCGCGCGCCCGCCCCCTGTATCTTAATATACATCATTGGCACATGGAATTTCATCCCACAGTTATTTGCTCATCAGTGACTTGGAATTAGAGAAACGATATATTAAATTACATTGAAATAATGCTACAAATTATGAGAGATAATGCCGCAGTTACACCTCACCGCAAAGTAATTATCCTCATAACAAATGGAATTAAAAGAAATCTTAAAAATGTATTTCTCTTTGCAATTAATCTATTCGTACTTTTTTTTTTTAATGAATCTAATTTTCTTTTGCCATCAACAGTTGTTAAGAATGTTTTCTGTAAAACACTTATGACCCAAACTCAGCATGCACATGTAATTAATACAATAGTTTTAATTAATGATCTTACAGTGATTATCTAATTTAAAACAAAAAGATTATATGGATTTAGGATGCTAATGACAAAATCTGAAACCCAGGATGTCCTTTTATTAACTCCTGCACTGCCAGAGGTGCCTGCAAAGCATTGCAGACTAAAACTTTACTTGCCTTCCCGGCAGTGGAAGGATTAACTCTATCAGTTGATCAACACTCTATATTTTTTTATCATCCTCTCTACCCCTTTAAGGGTTTCATCAAATCCTAAAATATTATCTTACATTTAAAGTTATATGAGGCTTGGTTAATATCCAGCTTATATACAGTATTTTCCAGAAATTAAACACAGGTTTCAAACTTGGCTCCAGTTAGAAAGATTCCAGTGGCCTGATTTCCATTGGAAATAAATATGCCATATTTGTTTCCATGTTGTTTGTCAGTAATCCAAACCTTTTTTTTTTTATCACTGGTTATAAAGGTAAAGTGGGATGTGGAGACTAAAGAATGAGGAAAAATCATTAGGAACAAGTAGGAAATGACTTCCTCCTTAGTCTAATCCTTTATCACCAGAATTAGAAGGTCAGCAATCTAATTCTTGAAAAGATACAGCAATTTCAACGATTGACCGTATGATATTTTGTAGGATGAAAAACGAAAAACCACATCAAGATCGACTAGGACCAAAGTCAGAATAAGTGTATATTCATTACAAAAATGATGTTAATTTAAAGCTGACTCCTCTTAAAATAAAACACTGCATGATGCTGAATTGTAAAGAAGACTAGTGGAGTATCTCTGAGCTACTCGCCAGTAGAAATGGACAAGCTTGTCAAAATCTGATCTGCGGTTTTTAGCACTAATTTTACCAGAATCCAATCCGCACACCAAAAATACATAAAAAAAATAAATCAGCTGAGAGAAAGAGACACCGGTGCCCAAATAGGAACACACATCCAGTACCTGGGAGATATGGCAATGACAATATAAAATGTATTCAGTTTACCGTAAATTCATTTCCTGTACTCCACTACTGGCAGTAGGTACTAATTGGGATTAGCTCCTCCCTCAGCGTAGGTAGGACAGGAAACTCTCCTGCAGAGACCTGGAATATAAGCCCCTCCCTTTCCCTGCAAGGACCTGGAATATAAGCCCCTCCCTTTCCCTGCAGGGACCTGGTATATAAGCCCCTCCCTTTCCCTGCAGGAACCTGGAATATAAGCCCCTCCCTTTCCTTGCAGGGACCTGGTATATTAGTCCCTCCCTTTCCTTGCAGGGACCTGGTATATAAACCCTCCCTTTCCCTGCAGGGACCTGGTATATAAGCCCCTCCCTTTCCCTGTAGGGACCTGGTAGATAAGCCCCTCCCTTTCCCTGCAGGGACCTGGTATATAAGCCCCTCCCTTTCCCTGTAGGGACCTGGTAGATAAGCCCCTCCCTTTCCCTGCAGAGGCAGTCTTCGGATTCTCCCATAGCTATACAACATAACTGATATTTGTTAATTACAGTGAGGGTATGATATACCCACTGCTATTAGTGGAGTACGGGAAAAGAAAATGGCGGTAAGCTGAATACATTTTCTATTTTCCTGTTCCCCACATTGCAGTGGGTACTAATTGGAATGGGAGGGAAAACAATCGCTTGCAGAATTCCCCTGCCAAAGCTTGCTTTAGCTAAGGCTTATGCGTCGAGCTTGTAGGATTTCACAAAGGTGTGAACGAGGACCAGATCGAAGCTTTACAAATTTGCCTTGAAGATGCTTAGGTTTTGAATGCCCATGAAGTAGAAACTGCCCTGGTTGAATGCGCCTTTATTCCCTATGGGATCCATTTGACTTTAGGGTTATAGGCAAGCTTCATACATGAAGTAACCCATCCTGATATGGGTTCCCTTGAGGCTTGCTGTCACCTACGACCTTCTGATTATAAACAATCCAATGATTTTCTATATTTTTGAATTTGAGTACGTTTACCTTCAAAACACCTTACTCCATTTAAGCTACATAGTCTCACCTCATTAGGATTACCAGGATTCGGGAAGAATGATACTGTAGATTGATCTCTTGAGTGAGGTAAAATTAGGAAACGACCTTCGGAAGGGAATGTGATACAGATTTTAGGATTGCTTTACCCTGCTGAAAAAGTAGAGAACGTTCTCTGCCCGGGACAGCCTGCAAAACTTCCACTCTTCTTGCAGATGTAATTGCTACCAAACAATACTGTCTTCTATGTTAAAAGCCTTAATGTTATTTGCTGCAAAGGTTTGAATGGGTGAGATCTACTAGAGCAGGGGTGCGCAAACTGTGATTCTCTGCGGGAGGGATGGGGGCGGGGGTTACAGAGGCCCTGCGTGCTTCCCGAAGGCATTTAAATTAAATGCCGGGGAAGCGGCGAAGGCCTCTGTTCCTCTCTCTTACCGTGGTTCAGATGTCTTCTGGTGACACTTCGCCATGGCAACGCGGCGTCAAATGACACAGCAAGATCATGTGACGACGCATTTCCATGGCAACGTGGCATCATGACGCCAGAACGTCAGAGCCATGGTAAGGAGGGGCGCGAGGAAAGGGGGACAGCCGGCAGGAGGGCGCAGGGGGAAAAGATTGCGCTCCCCTGTACTATATATTTCATTTGTGATTTGAGGTGCCTGAGTTCCCCTAGAAATCTCAGCACTAATGACGCTATATCTTGTCTTTGTAAAGTGGAGACGGTTTATCTTAAAGCCAGCCTGTTGAGATTCAACCAGGGTGACACAGGGAGGATTGAAACAGTCAATGCTCATATTCCTACCTCATTACGGAAAACAGCACCAGACAACATAAATAGATGAGGTTGACAATTTTCTGGCTTACACAGTTGATATTGCTTTGTCTGAACAGCCCTTTTACATTAACACTTGCTGCTCAATCTTTATCCTGCTAGGGCCAATTTCTGCAGTTCTGGATGTTGCACTGGTCCTTGTTTCAGAAGTTGGAGATGCCAAGTGGGAGATGCCAAGGTAGATTTAGTGCCATACTCACCAGATGGGGAAACCATATCATTCTTGGTCATGAAGATATTATTGCTACTACCTTGTCTCTTATCTTTCTTAGGAGCTTCGCTATAAGAGGCATCGGTAAGAAAATACATATATCAAGGTTCCAACAGAACTTAAAGCGTCTACCTGGTTGGCGAGATGTGGGAGTACTTTGAGCAGAAATGTTCTCCTTTCTTGTTTTGATCTGTTGACATCAGATCTATTTGCGAATGTCCCCACCGAAGTATGAGCTGTTGCAACACTTGCAAGTCCAGTTCCCATTCCCCCTGGATGAATGATGGTTCGGCATAGAACATCAGCCGTCATATTGTGCGGTTCTGGACTGTGACGTGCTAAAAAATAGATGCAATGGCCTTTCGGCCTCAGCAAGAATTGATACTGCGAGAGTTAGAAGCTTTGCACTTCTGGGTTTCCCCTTGCCTTGCAACATATTTTACTGTTGGTTGTCGGATTCTATCCTTACATTTATGCCTTTAACTTGGTCTTGAAAGAGCAGAAGTTTTTTTTTTAAATACATGTAACTTTAGGATATTTGCTGAGAGGTTGTTGTAGGATTTTGGCAAAATTCCTTGTGCCACTGAAGTCCCGTCTGCTCCCCAACCGGACTTGCTGGCATCAGGGATGACAGTTACCCAGTTTTCTTCTTGGATAGAAAATGTTCTCTAGTTTCTGCCAATCCTCCCACCATTTTAAATCCCGTTTTGTTGAGGGATTCCTTGTTCCTTGGAGAAAGGACCTTGCATCATTATTCCATTGATCCAACAAATTTCTCTGGAATGGCATTATGTGGCGTCTGGCCCACTCTATAACGCTTATCGTTAAAGCAAATTTCCCCAGCAAGGTCATGCAGTCTTTTGCGCAGACCGAACTTGACCTTCTTAGCTGTGCGGCTTGTATTGCCAATTGCTTCAATCTGCTGTGGGTTAGATGGACCTTTCCATGTTCCATTTGGAATTTGAGCCCCAGGAATGTTAGGGACTGAGATGGAATGAAGTAACTCATATGGGAGTTTATTATCCATACATGCCACTCCAGGACCACAATAACTTGTTTCATATGCTGTATCAGAATTTCTTTGCTGAGATTTTATCAACCGCTCATCTAGATAAAGAAAAATAAACTAGGGTGCAAACGCAATCATTTATCAATGGTGAAAAATGGTGCCATATAATCTAGATAAGTATAGATCTGAATCCAACGCTGTGATTGGCTCCCCACACAGCATCCGTGCTGTGATTGATCGCTGCCCCCTTCTCCATGTTTCTCTACGGAGAAGGGGACTCCAGCGGCCAATCTAAGTGCCACAGCATTCCTGGACTGGCGTGTAGGCATACTAATTGGTGGGCTCTAATGGCATGCCAGAGACACCTGAAGTCGAGGCTGCCTGCTATTCCGAGCGGGAGATTTACATCCAGCGCTGCCTGGGGACTCTGGACCTCCTACAGAAGTGGAAGCTGCTAGATTCCCTTTATATTGTTCTGACTGAGGGTTGTGAGTATAAGCTCGGTTGTTAAATTGTGCTAGGCTTGTGGGCTCCGGCCGAAATAACACCTGTTTATTTGATCTCCGAGTCCTTGGTGAAAGAGTCCTGGTCTCCCGTGACAGTTACATGTTTGCTTCCACACAATACAGTATAAAGTTACGTATTATGTTTCAGATATTAAGAGGGATACTCATTAAAGTACGTGCTACTGATTGGGGCACTATCACACTGAAAATCCAACTGAATTAAATGAGAGTTTTCTGTGCAATAGTGATCTCAGCGCTACTATCAATCTTTTACAATGACCCCCTCAGTCTCTCATGCGGCCCAATAATCTAGTAGGCTGAGGAAGCTGATGGGACAAGATAATGCACTTGAATTATGCTGCAGTTCCTCTGGACATTATAGATTAATTTACGTGTCAGTTAATCAGGCAATATTTACACATTTAGAGTGCTTTGTCAATCCTAGCTGTGTCCATATTGTAGAAGGTACAAATTAATCTCCAAGTAGTTTAATACAAGTATCAAAATGAATTATAATTGAGCTGCAGTTTGAGATTCCTATTTTACAAACAGGTTATACTGTATTTCATGTACAGTGATTTACAGTGAAATAAAACATCCCAGGCTCAAGCAATGTTTAGAATGTTCTGCCAGCAAGAAGTCAATCACTCTTGTACTTTAATAAAAGCAATTTCAGTTTCTTTAATAGCATGAGGATAATATTATATATTATGCATTTTAAACTGATATTTTGTTTCTCAACGGATTCCATCCATTCTTTGCTGGATTTCTAGTCTTCTCTGGAACTGCTCATACTATGACAGATGCCTTTAAATAGGGAATTATAGAGGGAACACAGACAACTACTGTAGCAATTCGTCCATTGGAATTCCCCACTGTTTGTACATTTAGGGTCTCTTTAACTGAATGCCATCAAACGTTTTCCAAATAGTATTTGAAAACACCAGGCGTTACCTTTATTACAATAGCCCAGTCCTGTTTAACAATGTATATTACTATTGTAATACTGTACATTGCCAGAACTCAAACATTTATAGAATTTCTGTTCTTGTTGTTATATTACTAAATAGCCAAACTTTACATACTGTATATACTGCTAAGATTATAGCCATAGAATGTCTTATTGCCAACCTGGCTTCACTTTATGAGACTGCAGTTCAGTTGTGGTTTTTCAGGTCTCTATTACCTAGAGAGATTCCGATCTATTGAAAGCCAGAATGTATTATGATTACGAAGTGTGGGCACTTTCACTGGTGTGTTAGAGGAGGTACCCGGGCGCTATCTCTATAGAGCTAGGTCAGATAAGCTGAAATATAAAAAAAAAAGCGGAGTATGATACTGCCTGAGTGTGATTTTCAAGTGATGTCCTCCTGTGACTCGGAACCCCAGCAGGATCTATCCAGGACCCTTGTAAGCAATGAATACAGAAAGGATGGGGGAGCACAGTTGTGGGAAACAGGCAGTGTAATGGGTCTAGTAATATAAAAATAGAGCGGTTATACCCTGAGCGAACGTAATAGCTCAGGTGGCAGATGACCAAATGAAAGGGCGAATATACATAGATGTGTATATGTGGGTGAGAAGGTAAAAAATTGTAATATATAATAATAGTACACACTCCTAGCGGTTTCTTTATACTTCTATTCCTGGTGTGACTGACGCTGAAGATAGCTTGTAACATAAACAAATGACACTAGGGTCTGGAGGCTAAAAACTAATTTTAATAAGAACAAGAAATTAAACAAAATAAAACAGAAACCAAAGGCTTCTGTGGGGAAATAAAAGCAAAGGGGGGCAGGCTGTGTATAGTGAGTAGGGATATCTCGCCTTCCGCGTCCGGAGGGGAGCTACAACTGCACCTCTCCTCCTCTGTGGTGTGCTGTGAGTGCCCAGAAGAAAAAAAAGAGCTCTTTTTTCTTCTGGGACACTTCACAGCACACCACAGAGGAGGCAGAGGTGCAGTTGTAGCTCCCCATCCGGAGCGAGGAAGGCGAGATCCCTACCACTATACCACGCACTGCCCCCCTTTGCTTTTATTTTCTTGTTCTTATTAAAATTAGTTTTTAGCCTCCAGACCCTAGTGTCATTTGTTTATGTTACAAGCTATCTTCAGCGTCAGTCACACCAGGAATAGAAGTATAAAGAAACCGCTAGGAGTGTGTACTCACACTGGCCCGTGTGAGTATTGTGATATTATATCTTTTATCATTGTCCCCACTCCTTCATCACCACCTGCTACCAATTGGGTAATATCCCTAAAAGGGCAGGAACAAGACACCAAGATAGGACCACACTCACATTGGCCCGTGTGAGTGTTAGATCATACAATTCCATTTTAGTGGTTCATCAATACCCTATCCTCCCCCACATTGACGCCTCTATACACATATGCCTTAACCATATCCTCTCTTTTGTTTATATGAGAGGAAATCCTCCTGGAGTGGAAACACTGAACCACGAAGCAATAAGGACATACAACAAGAAGAAGAACTCACATCGCGGAGAGAAAAAGGATCATTGCAAGAGCACGGGATCCCCAAAGAAACCTTGATGAGACTGAGCTTACACAAGGCCGTGTAAGTTATATATTACAATTTTTTACCTTCTCACCCACATATACACATCTATGTATATTCGCCCTTTCAATTGGTCATCTGCCACCTGAGCTATTACGTTCGCTCAGGGTATAACCGCTCTATTTTTATATTACTAGACCCATTACACTGCCTGTTTCCCACAACTGTGCTCCCCCATCCTTTCTGTATTCAAACTCTCAGTGCCAGTCAGTGTCTTTTACTCACTGAGCCTGAGCCTCTCCCTCTCCCTCTCCCTCTCCCTCTCCCTCTCCCTAGTTAAAGTTCTAACCTGAAATTTTCGAATCTGCAGAATCAGTGAATTTGATTTTGGTACACTGAAATAGACTGCACTAGGCGTTCAGATATTATTGGTATTGACTAAAAAAAAAAAAGAATGATTCTGTTGGGCCGCCAAAAAAATAGAAATTGTGTCAAAATTGTCCACCTTGACTAAACCTTAAAAAAATCTAAATCTGTTTATATTGTTAGCATCAAATACAATTATTATTTATCAACCAAAAATGTATTTGAAACTGCACAAATGTTTTATTATATACGGTAGGTTAACAAAGTAGATCATTTTCACAGTATGGTTATTATAAATATTACATTAATAATTTATGTTTACCGACTAGTTATAAATAAAAATACATATTCTGTTTGAATGTAAATTTTATCAATAATGTATTCAACATGATGCAACGCATCAAAATTGATTTTAAAGAACAAATTATTTCATCTACACTGTATGAAGTCTTCATACATACATTTTATGAAGGTTTGTGCTACAGGTACATGTCTTATCACATAAATGTTGACGACGCCCAAAGAGAAAATAAAAAATTATCTTAGTACAGTACATGGGTCCACAAAATGTGCTACAATAAAAAAAGAAACTAATTACATTTTCGACTCTGACTGAATGCATTGACTCTAGAATTTTGTGTTATGATTTACTTATACACATTGGTGAGGCTGATAATATGTAATGTATTTTCCTTCCCTTTGCAGGAATGATGCATTGCCTTTCCTCAGATTCACTATATTACTCTCAAACACTCCTACTCTTCACACATGAGCTGCTCATGCATTTACAAAACAAGTGTTAGAACAATCAAACCATGATGATGCTCTGGAAACATTCCTCCACTCGGAGTAATTGATTTTGAAAATTCACTGGAAAATCTATAGTTATTAGCTGTCTGGCAGTGTGTCTTTAACTTAATTAAATTAAAAAATATGTCTACCAGTAGCCATAATGCTGTTATCACACAGCAAACATAATCTAGTAAATGATGATGTACAAACAAGAATTAGAGGTCAGTTGCTTCCTATATGTGTAATTGCCATCTGTCAATTTTTAATAGCATAATTAGATTCTTGGTTTATGAAAAAGACTAAGGAATATGGGAAGAAACACATAACATATGTTAGTTTCCCTTGGAACATTTTCCACTATACCACCTTGCTGTTCTTACCAAGATGTTTATAAAAATGTTTTAGCTTTTCTTACCAAGATGTTTATAAAAAAAAAATTTAAACATTTTTTTTTAAAGTAATTGGCTTTATTACTATTATTACTGTATATAGTGCACTAATACATTATTCATTCAAAGAATACTGTGAGACTTACACTTTGTTTCAGATGTGAATCACTTCCACGTTACATTATCATTTTATATGCGTTTTATGTCATACAGAAGGAAGAGTTTTTGTAATCACTTGCAATATTACATACTATACACAGGTACAGTCCTGTTAAAATGCTAAAAAAGCAGAAAGAGTAAAAACAGCGGCAATGACACTGCCTTTGAAATAGGTGAACATGGTTTAAATCCCAGTGTCAGTCACGTCACTTGTGACTGTGCCACAAGTTACTTTTATTTCCCTGTCCCGCAGGCAAAAAATAAAGTAGATTATAAGATCTATGGGGCTTGGAGACTAGGACAAAGTGTCAGAAAAATTATATAGTATGTACTGTACAGTAGGGTTAATCCAGTAGGGCTAATCAGTGCGATGTTCAGATGTAGCTGTCCTAACTGTTCTCTCTTCTGAGGTAACATGCATGCCCAAGCATATTGTAGTATTCTATGGCAAGTTCACTGAAACTTATAGAAACCCTGTTTTACGAGGAGAGGCTGGCTAAATTACATTTGCTTACATTAGAAAAGAGGCGTCTCACAAAATTATATGACAGATACTATATGGGTAATGAATTCCACATTTTAACTGCCCTTACTGTAAAGAACCCTTTCCTTTGTTGCTGTGAAATCTCCTTTCCTCCAACCTTAAGGGATGACCAGCCCTTTATACTGCCCTTTGGATGAACAGTTTTTTTTTTTTAAAGCTCTTTGTATTGTCCCTGTATATATGTATATAGTTATCATATCTCTCTTACACACCTCTTTTCTAACGGAAATAAATCTAATTTAGCTATCCTCTCCTCATAAATCAGATTTTCCATCCCATTGATTAATTTGGTGGCTCTTCTCTGCACTTTTTCTAGTTCCATAATGTATTTTTTGTGAAGTAGTGTCCAAAACTGTACTCCATATTCAAGGTGTGGTCTTACTAATGTTTTATAGGGGGTTGTAAGAGACATGTGCAGAGGTACGCAATAGAGACTGGTTTTAAGGTGAACTAAAATAAGGCTT
>WSYH01007687.1:0-22500 GCA_036426205.1 Ascaphus truei
GACAAGCACACACACTCGTGTGTGTCACAAGTTGACATCACATACCCCAAAACAGACTGGGAGACTTTCTTATGGTGACCATCGTGCACCCACAAAGGGGCGACCCCAAGTGAATAAACATGACACACAGACCGTTAAAGGGGGACCGCAGAGGAAAGCGGCACAAGTTAGCTGAATTATAAGAAAACAGAATGGAAAAATGGAGGCTTCGAGGACTTTATGTCAACAGCCAGACAGATGGGGCAGTCTGATGGGGGACTGATCAGTGAGTTCAGTATCAAATCAGTGAATATGCATAGAAGCTTTATGGCTTGGCAGATTGTATATATAGTAAGTTATAAATACCTCCTATAAGTCAGGGTGATTGAAAATGTTTAAAGATTTGTCACATTCTAAAATAGCAGGGGTACGAATGGAATTTAAACTCTTTTTTTAGAAAGGGGCTGTGGAGGTAGAAAAAAATGAGAGAAAAAATTGCATGTAGCTCTACTTAGTTTTATCAGTATTAAAACACATTGCCACCAAGTGGAACTCACAATAAAGGACCTTTTGTTGCAGGTTGTGGATGATGTTGTTTTTTTTGACACGTAAGAAGAATTGTGGGCAGCTGCATCACATTTAAGTGAGGGCTGATCCTTATTTTTGTTATATGTGAATGTATATTTTTTTAGATGAGTTTAAACAGATTGTAATGATTTATATCAAAATTAATAGATAAAGTAGTTTCTTATCTGCCGGGCAAAATCCGAATGAACATCTTTATTTCTAGTAGCGCTGCTGTCCCCCCCACCCCATCCAGCCCCCTCGGGGAGTGCTTGCGAAAGCTACTCTTGTCCATGGTGCTCAACACTTGTGAGGGTCCCGGAGATGCTGAGAGTTGCATTGGGTAAGGGGGGACACAGGACCGCTTTTGGTGCAACCTTCGGTTGTTCTCATGGTGTCAAGCGCCTCCATTCATAGCAGGCTCCAGGTGTACGGGGAGACAGTCCCCACCATGACAGTCTTCTCTCCTACCTCTTACACCAATAGACTGTTGTTTGCAGATGTATATAAAACATTGAATCCGGGCTTTATTGAGGCAAGCACGTGCAGTTTATTTTACAGCGAATGCATTGTGGTTTTCAGGATAATAAGCTATTGAGGTGAGGCCTTGCAGTATATGAGATCTTTTCCTCCCCTAAATCCCCCTAAATGCCCCTATGGGCGGAGTCATGTCTCACTGTCCGCGCGGGAGGAACTCGAACTTCATGTCCTACCCCAGGGGGGGGGAGAGTTTCACTCACTATAATATAGACACACTTCACCCTCAGGCACAGATGGGTATGGCACAAGGTCTGCACCAGATTGGCGACACCATACCAGTTTCAACTCCAACCCTGTCACTCAAGAGGCAGCATGTGGGTCAACCCCACAGGATATTCCCCGAAACCCTTGGGGACAAGGATTGTCATAAACATTATGAAGTTTTGTAGACTCTATAGTTAGTCAGGGATTAGAGTCCCTGACTGGAACCAAAAAGATTGTCATAAACATATAGTTGAAGACTCATAGTAGTTCTCCGGGATTGAGATCCCTGACTGGGACAAAGGAATAAGATTAATGTAGATCTGAAATACTACTCTAAAGTGACTGTGAAACGTATATATATATTATGTCTATAAGTGATAAGTATATATAGATGCATAAGAAGCTGTCTTTTGCTCATATATTATTGTTCTGTGCTGCTTTTTTAGCTAATCTGCTATAGAGTTTTGCTCATACATATTTGGCTGTTCTGTGCTTATTTGCATATATAATGTTATAGAGTGATTAGAGGAAATTGTTTTTGTGTGTATTATGTTAACTACCACAAGCACCAGCGTGGCCCAAGGGAGACAAACAATTTAAAAATAAGACGGAAAACATGTTAACAATGTTAGTGCCCTTACACCTAATACTGACAAACCACCGTAACTGTTTATCGTCAAACCGCAATTATAACCCTGACACTGAACCCCAAAAGAATATGTGTCCACTTTGCACTGCTGACTATTCTTTTAACCCTTTGTTGATAATATGGCTGGGTTGTCAGAAAAATGGGATCTTCCAACCGGCCTTCCCAGGGAAGTTAGATTGCCCCATTCCATATGGCAAATGATACGGGGATTGTGTTTTGTGGGGTGATCCCGATGGCTCATGGTTTCAAAACCAGATCCGAACTGGGATTGAAAATATAATTTCTTATTGGCATGTTTGGGTTAAGGTGTTTACCCCAATCGCTGATTCAAAGCTAGGCAAAGGTCAATGCATGGTTACCACCCAGCCTATGCATCCCCACACCATTGGTATTACCCGCCACCCAGCCCTAACCACCCCCACAGGAACTCTGTTACTTCCAGATGTTTTTTTCACTCCACCTCCGCCACCATGTGTACGATCAACAAGCCCCTCGTACCCCCCTAACGCCGCCAATATCACTATAACCCCAATTTTGGAACCAAACCATTATCGCGGCATTAATCATTATGCTACGGCAAGTTATGTCAAACCTCCGCCAACCCTCACACCACCCACACATAGCTGGGCTATTATAATGTCCCGACACCAATCATAAGGCCCCCCGAGTGTTAAGGTGGGATAACGACAGTGAGCAACATACTAGGTACAGGCAGTCCTCGTATCCGACACACTATGCGTTAACTTCAAAATTGCGTTGGATAGCGAAACTTTTTTAAAGCGCACGTTGTACAGAGCGAACAATGTTTTTCCCATATGAACAACACTGTTTTTTAATTAAAGGTTTCCGTTCCGGATGCATTTTTAATGCTAAAAATCCACAAACTATTTTACGCAGACATAAGATAATGCGCACCCAATAATATATAGTGCTACAGGCATACACGCATACTTAAAGCTTACCAATGGGACCGGAGGCATGTATGTAAAGCGAAAATGTACTTAAAAGTACGCACTAACCTTTTCCCCCTTACGATCATGTACCTAGCACTGCAACCGTCATAGATGTGCATAACTGGATGTAAATAACACATTTTGTAACAGGCGCGATTAGTCCTCTCCCACTTGCGCACAGCTTCGATACAGGTAGGAGCCGTATTACTGTTGCAGGACGTGCTGACAGGCGCTGGCGTGATCTCCCGTTTTCCTTTGCTCGATATATATTTACTCGCGTAGTGTACTTAAAGTGATTGTCCTTAAACCGTCCGGGGTTGCCTTATACTGGTATTATATATATAATAATAACATATATCAAATATAATATAAATCTACAAATTTACTATATTTATAGTATACTATAGTATACTTATTATAGTCTAATATATACTATATTATATACACAAAAACCTTTGGCAAAGCGTCGTACGAGCGTTGGCTAAGCCTTTTGGGCGTTGTAAAAAAGAACATAAGTATGCATTGCATGCGCTGGATAATCCAATCCATGTAAACGAAGTGTTTAAAACAGGACTGCCTGTACTCTTCTCTGACCTTTGGTCCAATATATTCTCTCCTCTGAGGAAGTCCAGAGGCAACCTTCCTTCCCCCCCCCCCTCATGTCCCTCTGGCTCGACTATGTCTCACCCCTCTGTCTCAATTGTGAATTGACGAGAAGAGGATCAGATCGACAAATCTTCAGAGATTTATATCTCTGTGAGAAAAATCACACAGGAGTGTTGCATGAGTTTTGCAGACACATATTTACAACAGCCCATAATCCCAAGACACGTACAAGAATTAACATCAGCAGCTTGCTGACCATTGGACGGCCAATGAAAGTAGAGCTTGAAGGTTTTCTTCTCAGTGATATGGCAAAAGCAGCTAAGGAATTTCGGCACCTTTACAAAGCACATGCACGCGCTTTTCACAAAACACCGCGGCCTGGCACAAGCAGAGGGAAAGGCAAGGGAAAGGGAGGATAAACGGTGGATAATCAGATAATCTGCTCGCACAGATTGACTCTAGGAGATCAGACTTTGGTAGCAGTCTGTGGACACAACACTGATGGAAGCATGGCTAAAGGATGCCCTGACCAATAAAGAATCCTACTGTGGCTATAAAAATAAATACTTCAAAAGAGAGTCATGGATATCAATTTACGGGAGGGGATATAAGATTTGTTAGACTGTCTGACTGTGGGGGGCCACATAGACATTGATGGACTGGGCCGCTGACACCTTTTGGATAAAAAGTATGATACGCAGACCCCATCAGGGTTTATTGTATGGATACACCCAGGTTGTCATGTGTCAACTATGGGAAAATTTTGCATATATTTTTTGTTATAACCATGCGCGATCAAGAAGATTGGGTGTACTATGAACCTAAGCCAAAATACGGGATGAGGGAGGGATTGGTAACCGTGTCAACAGCCTCCACACAAACCACGCTTTGAAAGTAAAAACTTTATTTAAATGCTACAAGTGAGGCTACAATCACCACTCTGACAGCGTTTCGTCTATAGAAAGACTTTTTCAAAGAGTGAATATCCCACTCATACCGGAACTTTATATATGAAATGACGCATGTCAAAGGTACCTCCCTAATTGGCAAGGACCTCCCATTACACATAATAATATTAAAGTCAAAACGTCATTCCCTTAAGAACCAGGTACTTAACCAAACTACCCCACATATACTGTTAAAAAAATGCATAATTACCACAGATACATAAACGATAGATTAAAAAAACAAAGAATTAGTAATGCTACTGATATACTAATCAAATAATACTGAACAACTTAGAAACAGACTTATTATGACTTACAGAAAAAGAGAATGATTGTGGATCCACTATCTCTGATTACCAATTGAATTTTATCATATATTATAAAATACCAGAGGTACCATATATTATTGCACATATGTGCCAAGATTATAAGTCCTATAGTGTATATCCTAGCAAATGCATATAGGCGGATACAATCTATGCAAATAGAAGTCCATGTCAACATTAATAGTCAGATGGTAATACATAAGTTAACTATAATACAAATACACCCGACAACCCCCCTCGCCGCTCAGACAACTCGCAGGAAGTGTTTGAGTTCCACTCCTGGTTGACCGAGCGGGTGAAGATTGCGTAAGGTGTATTCCCAAGACATTTCAACGCCGATTAAGCGTGCCTTTCCCATCTCCTCCCCGTATCCTTGGTCGAATAGTCAAGGGCCCTGAATGAAAAATTGGCAACCTAACCACCCTATACATAACGTCGTGAAGTGTCGGGTACAGATGTTGTTGCTCTTTCTCTTTTTTAAACGGACGTGTTCAGCGATCCGGTCTTCAAGGTTCTTTTTGTCGGCCCACATACCGCATAGACCCCCCACTGTAACAAGTACATAGTAAAGGTCGTATTGCAATTCAAAAATCTTTTATACCATGAACTCTTTTTGTGCATCCTCATATTTTATAACCTTATATTCATGCATCGTGCACATCGACAGGCGAAGTGCCAATAGAAGGGTAAAATAAAGAAGGAGGGAAAAAGCACGACTTTGGAGCAGGGGGTAGTCCAGGAGCACTCAGAAGTAGGTAACCTAACAGGCGGTGTTGTCGAAGTTCAGGATAGAACTGGGAGAATCCTATGGAGAGGTGGATGAGTTCTGACATAGCAGGCCTGAAACCTTGGGGACCCGGAGGGGCGTGGAATCCTGGAACTACCTATGTCGACTCGATGTAAACCTAGGGCCATTCTGTTCAAATTGAGTTTAAATCCTTATCCAAGGCCTAATGTAGCCCAATGTTTGGTGTTAATTATAATTGCGTATATTTTGCGCCTGGCGCTATATATGATGCTAATGAACTAATGGGCATATCGTTCGCCATGACATGTTAAAGATACATTATTCTTTTTTTTTTTTTCTTTTTTTTTATTTTTTCGTTTCTTCACAGAGAATACTGAGTTTTGTCCATAGACTCACTGATTCAAAACGCACTCGTTGGATAATTTTTTTGTGTATTACCCCTTTGCCAGGAATCTTATTTGTTAATTCTTTTGATTGGGCTGTGCATAAGCTACTCATCGTTTTGTGCACACAATATCTGCGTAATCTTATCCACATCTGTGCTTGGGGAACTCTAACGATGACATGGGTGGGCGCTCTGTAGCATAGAGTAGTGTGTTTCTGAATTTGGTTACGAAATATTTGATTGATTGTCAGTAGTCTGATCGATGTAAGAGAGAGATATTCGAAAACTTTAACAATTTATATTGTGTTCATAAGTAATCTAATGTTAAGTCGTTAGTATTGAGTGTCTTACAAAGATCTTTTAATGATGATTCATCGCCTCCCATATCATTATGAGATCGTCGAATGTAAGACCGTTTAATAGAATACATATTAGAACGATAACGTTTATTATTCTGTGATAAATAACTGTGTGCTTCCCAAACCATACACACAATTAGGCGTATGAAGGTGGCAAACTCGTGCCCATTGCAAGTGCCTAATAATTGGAAATACAAAACGTGAATCAAATAAGACATAATTGTGATGAGTAAAAAAAGTGAATAGATTCTTTAACGAAAGTGCAAAGTGAAGTAAACACTGTGGAAGTATTAAGAAAGTTGATTAACCTCGCTGATAACCGTGTTGGTACTGTATATCAGAATATAAGAAACAACACCAATGTAACCCATGCCTAAATGTGACTCCAGACCACGTCGTCCCAGATCGATCATTACATCTGCTGATCCTTATTCAACAAATGAAGGTATTGAATACCACTGGTTTGAATGTAGCTTTCCACAAATCCCAGCGATAACCCATCTCCCAAAGGATCAATACTAGACACTATCGGCGGCCCGGCGGGTTCCGGTCCCCATGACTTATAGGACCTTTGGAAGATGGTGGAATACCGGAATCACGGGATGTGCCAGCTCAAATCACAACTGCCTTTTTGTCTATAAAACATACGAATTTTGCCCAAAAGTAATCAACTGCATCAAGCAATAAAAAAATTTAAGCTGTAGGGGCCCCTTAATGGGGTTTCGTAATAGTAACAAACTCACTCAACTGCCAAGAACTTCCTGTCTATATTGTGTGGTAGACGGACCACTAATGCCCGCTCTTTATCTACCTTACGAAAACATGAATGTCTTTCCTGACTTAAATGGTTCTAATTTTTGACATTCGACATATGTTAAGTTTTTTTGTCTGGATGGAAGACTGTGAGAACCACCTTGGGCTAATAGCCCTAATCCCTCTCAACTAGACCTTCGAAAGTAGTAATGTAGGGTCCCCCGATGTATAATTGGAGCAGAATATTGAATTTCTTTTTTAATCCTGAATTAGAATTACCAAAAAGGCCTGGAAAAATTATCAGCATTTTCCCCCCTGTTGTTCTACAGTCCGTTCTTCCATGATCAACACGTACCACTTAATGTTTCCTTCTGAAATTAATGTTAGACAATTCCCCATCTCATTGGCGCCATCATCATCAAACATACAGGTAACTGACTCCTACAGTCTCTGTGGTAGTCAGTGGACCTTGTCAAAGAACTCTGTGGTAAAGAGAATTTCTTTAAAGTCATGTGTCCGGGTGAATCTTTGAAGATCAATGCAGTTTGAAACAGACTGGAAGTCCGAGACCGGCAAAACCAGACCCGTATAGTCAACAGTGATAATTGTTGCAATGTAAATCCACACCCTGAAAGGTTAATCACATTATGACTAGCATCAACCTGATCTACGTATCTTCTTCCTTTTTGTCCTTCCTCTCGCTTCTCTCGTTGCCTCCTTACGTCTGTTCTTTTGTTGCCGCGTTTTCCTGCCGGTAAAAAGAAGAAGAAGAGGAGGAATGAAGGCTGGTGGGAAAATTTGGATCTAACCCGAATAGTAGTGATAGATGATCTGTCTATCGCCTTCGGGTTTCCCCAATTGTCCTTATAACACCGTCGTAGACTGCCTTCAAAAGAGACCGAGTGTGATCTCGCCTCATAGACAATAACATCAGAGTCCCATACTAGAGGCCGTCCATAGGTCGCTTTTTAGGAATAGATATTGTTCGTGTGCTCTTCCGCCCCACCCTTTTGAAGGATGATCTAGAGCCCTCTTGTTTGTATTGGCTCCCTGATTGTCCCTAAATTGCGGTTTTCTCATCGCCAGCAGTACACCTGCCCTTTAATGTAATCCATGCGGTTCTCTTTCGAATTTTTTCATGTTTTTTATATCGCTTATTTGTGCTTCAATACTCTCTATGTTGGATACTAAGTTTTGTGTCATTTTGACAAATTGTTCCATCTTGCGAATGGTTTTAATGGTCCTGAGGGTGTTTAAAGTTCAGACTTAGTACTTCCTTCTCTCTTTGGTTTTTTGCTGAATTAGTCAGCTCCATTAAATGTTCAAAGACCATTGTCAAGGCGCTTTTGTCCCACTCCTGTTTCGAATAGAGTGTTATTGAAGCCAAATGTGGGTGTCTTTTTAATTCTAGGCCTCTTGTGTATCCTGTTACTCTGATATAGAGTTTATTTAATGCTGTAATACCCACCTAAACCTAAATGTTCAGTAACTAGTAATTTTTCTATTGTTTCACACAAAAAATAATGGTGAGATCAAAGGTTCATACACAATTACTCTGTGTTTCTCATCACCAACATGTGCTGCCTTTTTATGACCTCTTTGTGTGTGTCCCCACATGCACCACAATGTTTCTACCCATCATGGCAATCAGTTTCAAGTGTCCCACATCTTTCCCATCTTGAAAAAAGATAATATACAAGCCTTTAATGTGTATGGCATAGCAGATTATATTTTTATCTCGAGATTATCTAGTTTCTTGTTGTTCACAAAATGTTCAATAGAAAAAAATATATATAAGAAACTTACAAAAATAAAAATATTTGAACTAAGCGTTGTGTGATGATATGGAAGGTGCAGATCCCCATAAACATGTAGAATTGCCAAAAATAGAATAGTCCTGGTATTACTTTACACAGCCTTAGAGATAAACTTCAATCATAGAAAAAAGTCCGTGGTTGAGCACTCAGGTGCAAATAGTAACAAGAAAGAAACCAGGGGGCCTAGGTTGCAGAGAGCAGCGCTTATTTCGAATTCGCCATTTTTTTGGCGAAGAAAATCGCGCAGAAGCAGCAAAATGGCGAGTTCCGAAAAACGCGCCAATTTTTCTTTTCCTATGTAAAACTCGCCTCCGCTGGCTAGAACCTCAATCTCGCCAGTTTAAAAATATCCTATGCAGAGAGGCGCGAACTTGCATCTAGCGGCTGTTTCGCGACCAATAAAAATGTGCGCGATTGTTTCTCCTGTTGTGCCTCGCCAAGAAAAAACTGCCCGCTTCGCGGCATTGGCAAAGGACAAAAAAAAGGCCGCACAATTTGTTTTTAACACTTTCTGAAGATGCGCATCCCCAATTAAACCTCGTCAAAGCGCCACAAAAACACTCATTGCCAGTTAACCTATGCAAATTCCACTTTTCTGCATATGGAAGATTAAAAACTCTCCCAAAAAAAAGTACTTTTTAATAAATCGCCAATTTTAAAATTCCGCTGTCTCTGCATAGGCCCCCCGAAGGTGTCATTGTGCAACTATGGGAAAATTTGCATATATTTTTTTTAACCAAGAGCAGATTCAAGGAAAGATGTGGTGTAATAATGACCATAAGCCCAAAAGAGGATCGAGTCTGTTTCAGATTTTTGCCGTAGATTTAACAATGGTAAATGAGGAGGAATGCAATTACCTGGGGGAGCAATGATGAGATAATATTTTATATGTTCAATCACTGCCAATGGATTATCAGCCATACAGACAAATTGGTTTATATTTCTGACGCGGTTTTGGGAGATGGCATGCTAACCGGCATGACATAGAAAAGGAATTGGCCATGAAATGGAGCAGTCTTTTTCTCCCGATCCGCACACCTCCACAAGCCCCACCCCCAGCGCCTCCAGCCCACTGTCCACGTAATTGTACAGCGACTAGGGAACAACAGCAGGAACTATGGCCAATAACAATACAGGGTAAAAGGGGACAGAATAGAGACAGGAAGGGGACAGGCACTTCAATAAGGCAACGCAAACCAGTTAGTCGTTTTTAATTGCATGAATGCCGTAAACTGGAGAAGTGACTGCTGGTTACCCGTTCACGGACACCCCACTAAGGGTAAACACACAGTCATTCCAACAACAAAAACCAGCAGCAGGCCACAGGCCCATGTGATAATGGTCAACAGGCCAGGAAAGTCAGGCAACTGTCAGGGATATGGTCACATGTTCAGTGGTAATAGGGCAGCAATGTCCCGGGGCCAACATCACATTACCAGGGACAGAAGCCCCCCAGCCCGCCACTATAATGTAGTGGAACCAGGGATAACCCTATAACCAATATGAGGAGCCCAGGACACAAAACCCTCATCTGTCCCACAAACCTCTGTTTCTAATGGGTGGTTGATATACCACTATTATCATGTATGTTGGATGGAATATTAACCAGTTTCTTGTAAGAACGGTGTGCAACTCGTTCTTGTTCTAAATACATTTACTACAGAGGTCCTAAGCGACAATCCAACAGTCCTCTATGTAAGTGAGGGAACATTACCAAATGTTACCAACGCACCCTGCTTTGGGTTGGTTACACACTTGTGCAGTATCTCGTAGTCCCCAGAGCAACGTGGAAGTACCTTTCCGGGTGCATCTACGTGTCCGTAAAATTTAATTGTGACGTGATTTTGAATGGCCAAAAACAAATTGATATAGTAGTACTGAAAGTGGGGGGATCATAGTTTGAAGAATTCCCCCCTCCCCCCAAATCTCTGGGCCTAACTGATTTGATCTTGTCTCTGCTTCACAGCACATACTAGGCAGACTAAAGTTAAGGGTTTAACCATCCAGAGAGATAGTTTGAACCCTAACCAAATTGGTCAATTTTGGCTTCTCACGGGGGTTAGGTGCCATACCATGCGTATGACATTTGCAAAGCAACTATTTTATGTACCATTTATGATCCAGAAACCTGAGATGCATGATCCCAGAGTACCGACAGATGTTCTGAATCGTAGTTGAAGGTGGTATGGATCACACCAACTACTTAATATTGCTCAGACAGGGGCCTTTGTTGGGCCCCTCAGGGACAGCAGCTTGTTTAGAACAAACTACAGGACAACAATATTACTTATTGAACAAAGATATGGTGATATCTGAATGAATCTTATGTATTGGTCTGTATTGTAATGTCTTTATTGTAGATGCGCTGTTATGTACATAGTTCGCGCTTCACAGCATAATACATGGGTACATCGCAATAAATAACAGTATAATATAAATAACAGATCATTGGAATAAGTGCTTTAGAACATTTAAGGAGATATCCCTGCTCAGCGAGCTTACGTCTCATTGGTAAGGTAAGGGAGACATACAGCAGACAGTAGGAGGGCGTCTGGTAAGTGCATATGCATGGGGGGGCAAGCTTTAATGTGCCATGTGTCAATAGCCACAGTGTACTGCTGCGGCACGTTTCATTCGATCGAGCATTTGCCCGTTCTGGTGCGCGCGCAGTACCTGGCGCGACGCGCCGATAGTGACGGGCCCGACCCCGCCGAAGCAAGCGGAGGGAGCGCCCTCCCGATCGGTGGCGCTCTCCCCCCCTACCCAGCTGCAGGGGTCCGCCGTGGTCTCCGCGTGTCCCCCGAGGACCCCCTGGCGACTGTCCGTCGACGCGGACACCAGTCTTTTGGGAGTCGCTGACCAGGCTGCGTGCCCCAGGGAGCTCACCCTTAACTCGCTCGAGCTCCTCTCCTTACGCGGCCGCTCGTCTATGACGCGCGCACGGCCGAGTGGGCGGGGCCCCACTAGCAAGCCGGGATAATCTCCCGTCCTTGCGGATCTGGCCGACGTGTAATAAACTGTTTGTCTCCAGTGTAATCATATGCTGTCTTTAACGCAAGTTGTCTTAAGTGGGTGGTCTTAAAGGTGGATAGATGAGTGTGTGCAGTCGGGTACTTGAGGAGAGGGCATTCCAGAGTGAGGGCAGTCAATGAAAAAGGTTTATGCGTGAGAGGGCTTTAGTATACAAGGGGTAAGAAGAAACATCCTTTAGAACGCAAAAGTCTGGGATGGTGGCATAAGAGTAAATTAGGGCTGATGATGTAAGCTAGTGGGCGAAGAGTGTAAAGTTTAAAGTGGAGGAGAAGATGGAGTGTGGATGTCGGGAGTTTTGATATGGAACCAGGAAGGGATTTCATGAGGGGAGATGCTGAGTAAACAGATCTAGGAAGAGAACAGTGATTCTGGCAGCAGCGGTAGATTAGATGTTCGGTGGAGACAGTGTAGGAGGTCAGAAGGGCCGGACAGCAGGATTTCAGTACATCGGAAAAGCGTGGAAGAAGAATGAGGGCCTGATCTCAGATTTTAGCGTCGAGCACAGAGGACAAGGGCGTATGCTTTGTTATATTGCGGAGGGAAAAAGCGACAGGTTTAGAAATTTTTGAATGTGGGCGGGCAAATGTGAGAAGTGAGTCGAGTGTGACCCCAAGGCAGCGTGCTTGGGCTACTGGGTGTAATGATCGTTCCCAACAGTATGTGGAAGGAGGTAGTAGGGCCAGCGTTTGGGAGGATATTGAGGAGCTCTGTTTTAGGCCATGTTGAGTTTTAAGGTGGCGGAGGCCCATCCAGGATGATATAAGCAGAGAGACATTCAGAACTTTGGTTTGTACGCATGGTGTACGGGGTCGGGTGTTGAGAGAATAGATTTGTGTGTCCAGTCAGCATAGAGTGACTAATGTAAACCCAAAGATGTTATTAGGGTGTCCCCTAGAGAGAGTGTTATACAGAAGACAGATGAAAAGTGTCCATTAGACAGAGCCCCTGAGTACCCCCACAGAGAGATCAATAGAGAGAGTATTAGTCATAAGAGACACTGAAAGTATCGATGGGAGACGAGTAGGATGAATCCGGATTATAGACTTTGTTCCGATGCAAAGTATTGGCGAAGGTGAAGGAGACAGGGGTTTCACGGTTGGTGAAATTGCTGCAGAGAGGTCGAGTAATGTGAGGCAGGTGTAATGACCTCTGTCTTTGGGGCGCATGGTAGGTCGTCAGTTATTTATAGTGAGGGCTGTGTTCCGTGGAGTGATGCAGGTGGAAGCCGATTTGAGAGTAGAGAGGCTAGTGAGAATATAGGTTGTTGAAGGAAATGGGACACGCGGAGCGAATAGCAGACGTTCAAGTGATTTAGATGGCCAAAGAGGCAGGAGGAACAGGCCATCTTATAGTTAGAAAGACGGTAGGGTCCAAGCTTGCTTTTTTGAGTAATGGATGGACTGTTGCATGTTAGAGAGGAGATGGAAAGGTTCCGAGCAGAGGGGAGGGTTAAAAATTGCGTGGGGCGTCGGGATTTAGTAGGAGCAAGTAGGTTTTGAGATGGGAGGGGAATGGGGTCCAAGAGGGCAAGTGGTGAGAGGGAGCAAGGCGATCAAAGACAGCGACACATCCCTCCTCTGAGACGTGGGAAAAAGAGTCATGGAAGGGCAGGAGGAGATTTCGGAAGAGGTTGTAGGATGGAGAGAAGAAACAGATTGGGATGTTCTGACTATGGATTCCACCTTTGGTCCGTTAAAATAGTCCAGCAAAGTCCTATCGGAAATGGAGTGAAGGAGAGTCCACTGAGGGTGTTTGAGTCAGAGTATCAAAGACAGAACGTTCCTGCGTGGGTTAGACGTTGGCATTGTATGATTCAGTGAAAGAAAAGTAGGCTTGTTTATGTCTTGCACGAGAGGCAGAGTTGGAAACAGATAGCATAAATTGTATGCAGGAAGTACTGCGAGTGTGTGAGATTTCCTCCAGTAGAAGCGTTTAAAGGAACACAGTTGGAGGAACGCAGGCATGCCTGTGGAGACTTTAATAACAGGTCTAGGGTAAGAAGGGCGAGTGCGTCAGAGATAAAGGTGGCTGTAGATCAAGAGGAGGACAGGCAAGTTGTAGTTCCTGAACCAGTTTGCCAGGTCTTAGGCACGAGCTTAGAGAGCAATGAGGGAGGAGTGTAACGTGGACCAAATTCACGTAAGTGAATAATTATTCTTCTGATACTGCTACGCTTTATCATTATAGACATTGACCACACGATGGTCGACATCTAACACTGATCGTGAAATATAGATTGGTGGGTGCACCAGCAACAGGAACTCAGCCGGGGGATGCCGAATTAAATAAAAACAGCTTTACTTGGCACAGTAGTGCTGCCATCACAAACGGAGAACCCTCTGACCGAGGTTTCGTCCGTTCAAGGGAACTTTAATCAAAGAGTTACAAAGATCTCTCACACTAAGTGTTATAGGTACACATCCCTTGTCTGATAGGTCAATATATAATGCCAAACAATGATAACAATTAAGCAAATCAATACTTGTCCATACTGGGAGGGCTAGTAAATCACTGCAGTGTATGAAATAGAACAAACATCAATACCAAATGGTAACATGTAAACCATTACAAATTAACTATATTATTTGAAAATCTTAGCTGTGATTAGGAGCATCTGCTGTGATACGCATATAGTATCATCCTTGAAACATTATTATGAAAAACACAAGGATAGAACATCTATGAGGGATTATATCCATGGGGCAGTGTCAAGGAGAATTGTGAAGCATATTAAACCTAATTCGTAGGTAGTATGTATAAATCCTAGTTGTGGCATGAGCAGCAATTGATACATATGATTAATATGTTACATAATTCATACTTGGCATAATAATGAGTATTTGTGTCATAGACTGTAACTCATGCATATAGATAATACATGAATTATTATCCAATTGTTATTCTAGGAGAAGGAGAGGTAGATAAGTCCCTCTATGAACGAAATTAAACCCTTTGGGGTTATAGTGAGGTGCATTGTGTATACACACTAACCCAAGACTACCCCACGTATCAACCCTGTAGAAGTTTTTCAAACCCCCTCAACTTGAACCATAGGATGGAGAGTGTTGTAGTGTGTATCCAATACATCTCCCTTTGATTTCAATATATTTTCCCCTGTTTCCACCTCTAGGATTGCATGGTACATGTTTCTAATTAGCTTAAAAAAAGAAAAATTATATACTACCGTACCTGCATGAAGAAACATTCTGGAGCACAGGATGATTTACATCTCTCTTTTTGAATTACCTGACGTGTTCCGCAATATCTGATTTTCAGAGGTCTTATATGCGGCCCACGTATAAAGACCGCAGGACAGTCAAACATACACTACATGGGTAATTTGCAATTTAGAAATGATCTCAAGGTAATATTTAGACTGATCAGTGGTTGTATAGAATAAAGCCTAGTTTGAACTGCGTATCTCGACATTGGCTTATGCCACAAGAAAAAATCTTTTGGATGCTGTTAACTTTAAACATTGGATCAGAATTGAACATACTCGGCGACAGTGAGGCAGCTAGTGTTTTTGCCTTAGATATGATCAATTATGGGCCACTCTCACTCTTCACTATGTCTCGAATAATCTTGTCAAGGGACAATGTGTGCCAGTGTTTTGGACATAATATTGCAAATCTGTTTGTGCACTGTGAATTGAATGTTGCTAATGACATGGATGTTAGTGGTAGTTTGAAATTATAGCATTGATCTCGCAACTTTTTAGATGATCATTTGTTTGACTTTTTGCAATGAGAGTGCTCTGTCCATGGCATCCCCTTTGTTGAATGCGATGTCATGTCTCGGATTCCCTGTGTACTAGCCCCCCACGCCGGTGGCAGCTTATAAATCGTTATCTGTCAGACGGCTTTTGTTCCTCCTCCACACAGGATCTTCAGGACCATGGCCCATATAGTGTTCATTTATTCTCTATACATGTACCAGAGACTGTCTACACACCACTAATACAGTCCTGTGTTGTGTGATATGGGAGCCCGACCGTTGGGGTTCATTCCCACATACTACAAACTGACATCTACACACTGACCCAGGTCTCATCTCATTGCCATTCATATGAGGCCACATGAAAGTCATCGGTGTAGTCCGGTTTTTATCAAACATACGTTAATACCAATTATCGGCAGAGAAGGAAACAGGGATAGACGGGCTTACTTGCAAAGGGCGATTGAAGATCCAACTGTTTCACAACCATTAATACACCAGTTAACTCTATGACAGTAGCTGCATGCC
Organism: Ascaphus truei; assembly: GCA_036426205.1. NCBI lineage: Eukaryota > Metazoa > Chordata > Amphibia > Anura > Ascaphidae > Ascaphus > Ascaphus truei. Next base: position 16,109 of record WSYH01007687.1, read on the forward strand.
GCAATTCTAGTAGAGACCGTGCAACCTATTGTACTATCACTGCACTAACATGCATACATCACACCAGTACTACATGTTTCTCAAGAACCTCATTACACATCACATGACTGTGCAGCGGAGGATAGGGTACGAACCATCCTCACATCTACCTCAAATCTCACTGTCAAATATCATCCATCACAGCACTGGTCAGCACAAATACTGACTAATCTGCTACTACACAACTCACAGACAGACAATGAGATCACAATTGCCTACAGAACATACACAATAACGACGTCAGTAAGGAGTGACTTAGAAATAACGGCCCCTTAAGGAGGGAGATGTATTGTTTGTAGATGGGTCAATGTTTCAAACCTCCGACGGAGTGTATCTGACAGGATTTGCAGTCTTAAGTTGCAGATACAGTATATGTTCTGTATAGCAGCGTCTCTCCTCTCTCTGTATAACTCTCACAGTGTGTGTCTGGCCGACATGGGGGGGAATCTCTGTACTCTCCTGAACTATACATCTAGGCTAATTAGCTCATTAACTCAAAGCTGAAACAGACCTGTGCAGATGATTAACTCTATGAGAGCTGTAATTCCCAGAACTGCCCCATTCTACCCTTAGAGGCATGACGACATCACAGTAGATAGACTGAGTTTTTTGATTGTTTTTATTTTTTCACTGTCTATGTATAAATGTATGTCTATAGGAGATGTTTATCTCTTTATGTTTTTCACTCAAATTGTTTGCCCATTTCTCTTACTCAATTACTTTCTTGTAGACTACTCCCCTTCATTTACATACCAACATCTGATAGAGATTACAATTACTTGTGTGATTGGAAGACAATCTGAATGAGGGGTTAGGGGAGATGCTATAACGGTACTCAGTACTTACCTGTTACTCTTTGATTAAGCTTCCTTGCTGTGAACGCTTAGAGTGACTGTATCAGTATTTCTTTGTCCATGTTTTTATATGAATAACCCCTTCTGTAATTACTCAATCCCCCCGACCCCTGGACTCTTGTGCACCGGTTTTTTCCCTTTCGGGGAGTTATTGCACTGCTGGTTTTCTTATACCAGGAGCACGCAGACCAGAGGATTCATATGCTGTTTAAGATTGCAGGCTGCAGGCTGACTAACTGCATCATTACCTACCCCGGCAAGTGGTGACGTCAGGACTGACCGGGGGAAGAGCTGGGAATCCCGTGTGGTTTTCTCTGCGGACGGAGTGCTGTGCTGTAAAGACTGCTACCGGAGAGAGTGCAAGCGGGGGGGCACCGAGACTCTGCACCACACTCATCAGTGGCCATAAGTGAGGGGGCCAGTCGAGGTATACACCTCGGACAAACCATATAGGTTCACTAACACCTACCTGATTCAAACACCACGATTCCCTCAATCAATCAGCCTGTCACCAAGCCGTGATTATCCAACTCTCACTGAGAGAAAAATCTTTTCATACCAGCCGAATTGTTCCCTGATATCACAAGTACGGTGAGAGACTTTTGGAGGCACTGGAATTAGGAGCTATATTGCTCGAGATGTTTGTAAATAATAATGGGGAAAGCAGGTTGCAGACCTGTTTGAGAAATGTTACTAACCTTGATAAAGTGTTATTCATAGTCCGAAACGCGTTGTGTTTTTTTGTTTTTTATTTTGATCCATTAAACTAGCTTCAATTTGTATTATGGAACACATTCTTGTTGTTATTTGCTGATTTGCCAGCACTGGATGTAGTGCTCTCTGTTTTTCTCCTCTCATCTTTCCTATGATTTTTAAAGCAGATCCTCCTCTCCTACTAACCTCTGATTCCCCTCACAAAATTCAATTTTGAGACAGAAATGTTTTTTGGTTTGATTCTATCCCAAAATCCAGATCTTGATACGAACTCGCGGAGAAATTAAACTGAAATGTTCCACGTCTAGGATCCGGGAATTCTGGTCCTCCAGTTCAGGGAGTTTCAGATTTTGCAAATGCTCCCATCATTAATGAAAACTACTGTCCCATTTTTTAAATGCAGTTAAACTCTCCAACCATAGTAGTGTCCAAGCAGATTGAACAATAACCTTGGAAGCCAGAGACCTCAATCTTTCCTCAGAATAGACCCTGCTTCTTTGACAATTAGATTCTGCTAAACCTATTCTCTGAGTAAAGTTAGTGATTATTATGATCTTAATTTTAATCATATCACATTAGTCATTTCACATCTTTAGTACTGTAACTATTATTTCATGTGCATACGCATGTAAGTAAATATATATATATTTTACTGTAGGTTGGTACCCCGAACAATAGGATACATTATGTTTGTTTGTGTGTCCTTGTTTAATTACTGTTTAGAGTCAGCATAAAATTACCATTTTTGTAATCTAGAAATAGAGTCAGAAAACCTTTGTAGCATGATTCTCAGACTCATATTATTATCTATTCCACCTTCTGCTACAGTAGCTAAGTACCTGGGCTCAATATATTAATATATATTACAGATATTTCATCATTAACAAATTCAAGGATAAAGGAAAATACTGTGGATCCCTGGCGCTTAATAATATGAAAATACAGCATGTAAATCCAAATGCAATGTCCCAACAATTGGATTGGAAGGGTAGTGGCCCAAAAGTCCAAACTGTTGTAGTCCTGATAATTTCTGCTTCAGCACAGATCCTCCTATTGTAGAGGGGAAAAACAGCAAACCATTGCGCGCAGTACTCAATCTAGTCAGGACACTTTAAAGCAGGAAAATTGCTACATACAGATGATCTTGAATTATTCGTTGGCTATAATATGTCTGTGTACTACTCCCAAGGCTTCTCTCAACGGACCCCACGTGGTGTTTTAAATCCCTGAGAAGCTGGACTCAATTTTCTCTCGTTGTCAGATTCAGTGTGTATATGCACGCACAATATACCCAAAAGGGAATGAAACACACATAGTGCATATTGCTACAACTTCTGAATGATTAAAAAGAAGGCAGGATACCTTACATTGTGTCATCCTAACCGCATAATTACAATGTGCCATCCACAACAGTAATTGAAAACCGCCCGCTCAAAGCAGTGGCCAGGCTCACGCGTCTCGCTTTCCCACCACGGCCGCAAGTGGATGGACGCTTTTTAACTAGTGCACTAGAGAGCACTTGTATGCTTTATCCTTGGCAGCTAACATATTTGATTTTCTCTGCACATAGGTATCATTTAATTTATTTTTCACCTTTTTGGCCACATATTGATCATGTAAAATTAGCCCTTATATATCACAGTGAGTAGTTTTTAGTTAGTCACAGTATTTTTCATTGTGTATTAGTTTAGTAATTGTTTGTCACATTACACAACTCAAGGGTCATCTCATTAGTCATTATATAATTTATGGAGAAAGTTCTTATTATAGCTTGTGCAAGATCTTGTAACCTTTGTCTTGAATATTAAAATATGTAATTATTGTTGACTCTGATGTATTTTATGTATTATGTAAGTATGTATGTATGTATGTATGTAGTATGTATGTATGTATGTATTTGTGGCAAACCTCCCTTTATGCAGCACTGCCATTTGCCCAGGCTCTTCGTGACCACACTCTTCTAGGGTTTAATTTGTAGAAAAGGGGGACAAACATGTGTATACCATAAGAGGCACTCAGCCCTCAACCTGTCAGCGGTTTATTTTCCATTATGATCAAACATTTTAAACACTGTCACTTTAAGAACAAATAAATCTAAGAGAAACATCTACTGCTGTCAGGACTCTAACGCACATGCATATCCCTTTTCTGCAATGTTGGCTGGGTAGCCAGTTACAAACTTTAAATAACTCACAGAGATATTAGTGAGTCCTTATCTGTCAGATGGGACAGCGTCCCAATAGATCCTCAAGGCTGCAACATGTGGAGGGAGGCCATCTACTACCCCGAATTGGATACTGGGGAGTAGAGTTTCCTCCACCCAGTCAGGCTCTAAGTAGAGAGAGTAAAGCAGCAAACCCTAACTGGAATATATTCCTGTTTCTCGTTAGGATAGGCAGGTGAGGGAATCCAGAACCATTGTAAAGTCTATATGGATTTCCTATCATCAGCCATATGTGACTGAATCTGTGGGTGGATCACATCCACACTATATGGGCCTATGCAGAGAGCAGCTAATTTTAAATTGGCGAGTTTAATAAAAGTTAGCTTTTTTGGAGAGTTTTATTCTCCTATGCAGAAATGTGCGAATTCTGCTATGTTTACATGAATGCGTGTGGCGAGTTTAAATTGGCGAGATGCGCGCTGCAGAAATGTGTTAAAAAAAAATTGCGCCTTTTTTTTTTCCTTTCCTAGGCCGCGAGCGGCAGCTTCTTGCCAACTTTTCATGGCGAGGCAAAAAAGAGACAATCGCGCCATTTATTGCGCGAACAGCCGCTAGATGCCGTTTCGCGCAGCTCTCTCATTAGGATATTTTTAAAACTGGCGAGATGGAGGTTCTGCGGCCAGCCGCGATGCGCGTTTTACAAATAGAAAAAAAAAATGGCGCGTTTTGAAATAGCGCTGCTCTCTGCATAGGCCCTAAATGTGTTATTGTACAATTCTTAGCAGTTCCTATCTTAATTTGTAGAGGCATAAAACGAAACCCTCAGATATATACAATTATTAGGCATACAGTTAGGAAAACATCATGGCATTTGTTGCCTCGACAGTAATTCGTTCATTTTGTTCGAGCATTTAAATTCTAGGCAACATATTAAAGAAATCTCCTGTACAAGCTCTATGTAGTTTTGTTAGTGTTAGAATAAGACAATGATAATGAACACATCCACGCTATGATTTTGTACACTAGCCATGGGATGCTAGCAGAACCTGGGTTCCAGGTGGTATGGAGAGGAAAACAAAAATACCACATTCTCACGGTCTTCATGCAAAAGATAATAAATCATATATCGACTTTTGGTGTCGCAAAATGTTGATATTTTTTTTCACAAAACAGAAAGGCATTAGTGACTGTGAAATACTGTACAACATAAATTCCTGGAAACACCCAGGAATGGGATGAAGTGTAGGAATTATATTAAACAGTGATTGCTACGATGGAAATAGCAAAAAAGGGTTTCATGTCGCAAGCTTTGTCATGCTGTGACAGGAGGGATACGATGGACATGGCTGATATTAGTTTCCCTTCATGAAAAAGACTTCTATATTTTGAACCTTTTGGGTTTGCAATTGCAACTCATTGACATTTTTTGCTGCTGCTCCACATACCCTATTTTGTGGCAATTCCACTTAACTTACTGAGATACAGGAGTTGGTTTGTCAGAAGGGAGTGTGGGAATTCCAATCCATGCTGCAGCTGGCCATAACCACCAGGATTGGCACATCGCATCACAAGATATTGCAGACAAGCAATATAGCATTGGGTGACTGGTCACAGAGGTAAGATGTTGTTCTTTCCTTCCCTACCTCTAGGTCTCCCCTGCTCATGCTAGGATTACCACAGGCCACACTATTGCCTCTCTCATTTATGGCATTACTATATCATATATTTTTTTCTGTTTTGCAGATAAGACTCCATGTGAGCACCACCCTAGAGTATCATAGTCCCAAGTGATTCCTACGAGCCTTGTAAACATTGACCATGTTCCAGTCCAATCACCTAGGGAGTGTTTTTATTTACAAAAACTAAAGCTAAAAAAATGTAAGTAATAAAGTTAAAGATGGTTAGAGGTAAGGGGTAAGGCGTTAAAAGAAGGGGGAAGAGGGAGATGAGTATTGTGGACAGGTTTGGACTAAAATAGATGACAGTGGGAGTGAAAGGAGCGTGGGTGAGAGAGGAGGGGCGAAGGCTTGGGTTAGGTAAGGAAGGAAAAAAGAGGGAGAACGGGGGAGAGGGTGGGTGGGGAGAGAGGAAGGAGAGATTTAGGGAGGGAGAGGAAGGTATATAGCGGGGCGATGTGAAACTTAGGGTGAGAGGGGAAGTGGTTGTGAGAAAGGTGGAACGGGTATGCGGCAAGACCGGGAAATGGGGGAGCGGAAGTGTGGATAGGGAGAGAACGAGGAAGGGGTTTGATGATGGACAATGCTGGGGGGTGGCACAAATGAAATGTGATGGGTGAGGAAGGGGGTCGCGGTAGCGCTTACGTGGGCGGGATGAAATGAGGTGGGCGGTGAAGGATGCTGAGGAAAAGAGCATACCCGAGGAGGCGTCGGAGGAAGTGGGGGGACGGTGTCTATTTCAGGTACCGAGGAGAGGAACGGAGAGGGAGAGGGCTGAGAAAGGGGTGGAGGCGAATGTGCTGGCGTGGTATTAAGAAATTGAAAAAAGATGTGGAAAATTTGGGGGTCTCTAACAAAGCAAAAATATCGTATGCAAAAAAATCTTTTTAACAGAATATATAAAATATATTTTGTTACTTTAAGCTCTTCACAGAAAATTGATCA
>WSYH01007687.1:27500-32127 GCA_036426205.1 Ascaphus truei
CCGGACTCCAATCTGGTAAAATCTACTTTTTACAGGTGCATATGGGGCTATCCATAGTCATCTTACTTATGTTTACAGTGTGCCAAACTGAATGATTTTTTCATATATATATTATATATATATATTATATATATATATATATATATATATATATATCATAGATATATAATATGCATGATGAAGCCACTGTACAAATGAATGGGTGAAGGGGGGTAAGGGTGGGTATCGGGCCAGGGCGGCTTAACCCCTTAATTACCTTTGCAGTTATTAACTGATAAGGTGATTAAGGGGTTAATTGATATCAGAATGTATTTTCAATGTATTGGCTTTGTATTTTGTTGGCAACGGATGACAGAGGGAATTTTCTGGTGATGGGGCTTCATATTGATGAGGTTAGTAGAACTTTATTTATTTTATTATGCTAGTTAATGTGTTTAATAATTGACAAATAATCTATTATCCATATCTGGATAATAGTTATTTTGCCCATTACTGTACTGTGTGTGTGTGGGGGGGGGGGGGGGGGGGGGGGGGGGGCTTATTGTAGATGTACAGGTGCAGAGGGTCTCCCAGGAGCAGAAGCGAAAGGTTCAGTTCTGGAGCGACACCACTGTGCCCCCGAGATACAGGCCCCCGTTACGGGCGTGCCGGTATACCCTCTGCTATGATTGGTTTCACGGCCAGCGCCCTCTCCACATACTGAGACGGTCCTTCCCCCTTTTTCCCGCGCCCACTGGCTAACGTCCAAGAGAAAAACTGGCGGTGTCCACTGGTTTTTTCGTCACCCTTCATGGACGCGGTGTACCTCATTGCCCCTGTTAGGAGTGTACTCAGTTATTCCACCTTGTCCTTTGTTATGTGAAACATCTCCTTTTTGCTTGGCCTCTGCCGTGCCTCGGGCCCACTTCCAACCGGATTCCCACTCCGTGTTTTTTAGGGTATGACCAACCCTTGCCTCTTTTCTTCGCGCTTTGCCCCGGTCATCTTCTGTGGGCCCTGTGTTGGCTCCTTAGCCTTATATCCATTCCTTCCTTGCTTCACGCGGTAATTTAACTTCTATCTTATAATTCTTCTATGGTTTTTTTTTTTGTTTCTGGTTACTAGGTTTTGTGATAGTGAAGAAGCGTCACCTAGTTCTATGCCTGCCAGACGTATGTGTGGTATGGTGGAGTGCAGCAGTGATGAGGTTAAACTTTCAGCTGGGAAGCTCCTGACAATTAGTTTGGTCCCAGCTGCATAATCAAGTTGTTTTAAAACCCCCAGGCTGTAAACTCAGAGAGACTGGCTGGTCAAGAGATAGGACTGAAATGCTGGAGTAGATTACTGCTATAAGGTCTGGTTTCAAAATGCATGTTGGAGGAACTGTCTGTGTTTTTTTAATATAGGGAAAATACGCTTTTGTTTCGTAAGCTGAAAAGAAGCTGTTTTGTTTTTATGTGCTGTATTTTTAAGGCTCAATAAATAAGCCTTATCCAGATACCCCGCGTGTGGTTGCATGTACCCTGCAACATATGGTGTCAGAAGTGCCGGGCTTTTGAGAGGCCCCTGCAGTTGAAGGGTCACACACACAAAAAAAAAAGGAAGAAGACGAGAATTTTAAAAGCGTTTCTGTGCCAGAGCCCGACTACAGGCAGAGAGATGAGATGAAAGACTATTGAAGCAGCCCAGATCTAATCCAGCAGCAGGAAGCACAGGATGAGCGGCGTGGCAAGGTTTGCTGACTCAATCCCAGGGGTCTGCCAGTCCAGAACTTGCAAAACCCAACCCCGGTCCTCTGGAGGAAAATGTGCTCTGAACGACGGATTCCAGGGCTTTTTCTACTCGACGTTTGATGAGTTGCTGAAGCCCAGGGCTTGTCTGTAAGATATCAGCCTGGGTCATTTCCGCTTTGGCACCAGCTCAACTCTGAGCCGCCATCTGAATGCCTGTTTACCTTATGTGGCCCTCATATCCGGGCCTTACCCAGAAGCAGACCAGCAATGTGATTACACATAGAAAATTAAAAGCCGCATACTGGAATCGCTTAGATCTGCCCCAGTAAGACACTACTCGCGTAGTCAGTTCCGGGAGGCCTGAACCAACCGCTACGTATGAGACCCACTGGGTCCTCACTCAAGCAGTTATTGGACTTGTGTATTGCTGGATACCACCCAGTGGAGGACAATTGTTGAGCAAGAGTTGTTTTTGGACCATTCCTAAAGGTAAGACCCCTTCCGAACGCTCTGTGGTATAAACGCCCCATAGCTGCTGGAAGAACCTGAACTTTGGCAGGACAGTCCAACTCCGTTGAAACTCCTTGGGCAGGACAAAAGGAGAGGGAACGAGAGGAGAAGGTGAGGGTCACTGAACCCGACGGAATGACTCCAGCCGGTGCCCAAGAGTGTGGGTCGACCAATCGGGGAACCTACGGCCCATCCATGGCACGCAAAGCCCCAAGATCCCACAGAAGTGAGCAATCGTTCCAGCACGTATGGGGTTCTCAAATGCTGGTCACCCCGCCGAGACCTCATCTACTTCTAATGTCGGGCTCATACACCAATGAGTGGAAACTTCAGAGGAAGTCGCACACACAGGTAACGCCATCGGTAGTCCTGGTCTCCATGTATCGGGTCCCGCTGAGTCATGTTCCTAGGCACCCTCCGGCAGGGAGGAACCTATCTCATGTTCACCTAGGAGGAGAACAAGGCATAGTCATGTGGCACTCCACAGATCGATTGCCTCCTTCAAGCAGTACAGTCCGCCTTGCGGCCTTCCCCTGAGATAGTTTGCAAAGCCGGTGCTTACTTTCAGTCCAGAGTTGGTAAAACTGGTCCAGGCCCTTATGATTCAGCTCTCTGAAAACGGCTGGTCTTCTGGGAACTGTTACTAGCCTGACTGCTTTCCTTTGACTCCCCATGGAGTATAGAAGGTCAGATTAACGGGTGATGTAAAATGGGATGCCAATGGCCCAACTCTACTACAGGTGAAAGATCAGAGAGACCAGATCATCAATAGGAGGTCCCGCTCCTTGACCCCGTGCCCGTGACTGGCACTTGTCTTTCCAAACCTACATGGTTCCAGTCTCCAGTCATTCCTGACTCGGGAGAAAGTTATGGTAAGACGTTTCCCCTTTTGGCAGACACTGTTCCCCACGTAGACCGGGTTCCAAAGACTAAGCAAAAGACGCGCTGTGACAAACAGATGGTTGCCGATCTTAATCTGGGATCAAGGGGTCCATACTAAAATCCATAAGTCACAGTCATGACTGGGGATGGACAGAAAGAAGGGAGAGATAGGCCCTGGGATTTACCAGAGCTATGTTCCCTGATTTTCGCCAAGAGCAGGGGAAGAACCCAGTCCTGGCCAAACAATATGAAAAGTGGTAAAGAATTGATGACCAGATATTGATGCACAAGGGCTAATGGTGTTCCCATCATTTTAAATTGTCGAATGAATATTCCTGTATAGGGTGAAGAAGCAGACACAAACAGGGGAGGAACCAGACAAATTTGGTTCCCAGTGCGTTGATAAAACTGTCTTCCCCTACCATACTGATCCCTTGGGGTGATCACCTTGATTTACATGGTAGAGATAAAACCTTGGACCGTATTGCGTTCCGCTTTCTATTGGCCAGAGATGCATAATGTATGAATTGCTGAAGTTATGTGCAGCATGTCCTGAGTGCCAGCTAACTAGTCCAAGGGACCAAAAACAGCCCACTTGGTTTCATCACCCATTGGTGGTCATCCCTTTGAGAGGATTGTGTAGATAGACTTGGTGTAGACATCTGGAGCCTTCGCGAAGGACAACAGGTTTATTCTCCTAATAGAAGAAATGGTCTAAAGAAAGACCAAAAATCGGAGCTCTAAAATCAGTAATAGTGGTGTCACGCTGGAATCAAATCGAATGCGTAATATAAGACATATGTCCAGTACTTGAAGGGTCTATGATGAAAGATACTGCACGTGCGGTGGTTTGTAAGTGCGTGGTTGTATCGTAAGGGTGGTTTCAAGTGCTTTTTTTCAAGTTCAAGCAAAAATGGCAATAAAGGGTTAAATTCTATCATAACCACTCGTTACAGCAGGCAATGGTTGCTTTACTGATGCAACTTCAGACGGTAACCAATCAAAACTGGAGCCCGACTCCTTCAATTTGGTGGCGGTTCCCTGCGAAGATCCTGGAGGTAGGTACGTGCGGGGTGTCACTCATGTTAGTATTCACCCAAATGTTGGTCAGGCAATCACGCTTGACACCATGGCAACCCTCATGGTCAATCGCCGGGGATGTCCATAGGCTCGTTCGCTCCAGTCTAAGTGAGGCCATTCCTGCACTCAGTAATCCTCAGCTCAAGGGGTAGTTGGCCGTGAACACCAAGGACGCGGAGCGGGGCAGTGAACAGTAAGCAGAAGGAAAAGCTCTGGCACAGTGTAATCCAGAACTGACGCTGCATCGCAGGCGGATCAGCATAGAGTTAGTGTTATCCAATAGGAGCCAAGACAGCACAGCACACACCAAGTGGACAACTGGATGGACACGAAAGTTGTTCAGAGAATTATTGCAGCTAAACAGGGCATAGGACAGACATCCATAGAGTAGCACTTGCTGACATGTTTTCACGCACAGGGCGCTTTATCAATCTCTTTGATAA
>WSYH01007688.1:0-5000 GCA_036426205.1 Ascaphus truei
CATGTGCCTGTTGCCTGCTCCTGTGCCATGCTCCCTGCTCCCTGCTCCTGTGTCTGTTGTGTCTGTGGCTACAATTGTAGTCCGAAAAAGGTGCCAGAACTCTGTTCCCCTAAGTTCTCCCACAATTACAATGCAGTCCTGCTGCTGATCTACCTTGCCTGCTGAACCGCTCTTTCTGATCCATCTTTTCCCATTTCACCTCTCAATCTTTCTCACATTATTATTATTGAGTTTTGCTGCTGGGACATGCTTTCTTAGTCTGCTGATCCCCTCGCTGTGAGCAGCGTCCTTATCTCTGGAACATCTCCCCTGGGAGAAGCTACTGTATGTGACCGTGATTTTAATTGGTCGATGAAACATGACTTATCAGAGTACAAAGAGATTTTTTTTGGAGATATAATAACTACTTTAACCAAATATGGTGATGCTGATATCAAACAGCCGTATCTACTGTATAACTCCTACACTGCCAGAGCAATGAGTATCTTAGGCCGCGGACATGGTCAGCGCTTAGGCGCTGACCTGCACTGACCCCCGCTGACGCTAAGCAGTGAGTCCCTGCAGCCGCAATGAGAGCGGCTTTAGCAGGGGCTTGCGCACGCTTCCGCAGGCGTGTGGAAGCGTGCTGACTTTCACCCAACAGTTGGATTTTTGTTTGAGCACTGAGTCCGCTCACGTGACTCCAAAGCAGCCAATGAGGAAGAGGTGAGTGGAGCAGGGGGAGAGATGTGGACGGGGGAGAAACTGCCTGGCAGCGGGGTGAGTTGTTGCGGGGGGAGGAGGGTCCCAAGGGGACGAGGGAGAGACTGGCTGCCAGCGGGGGGCCTCCGACCCACCTCGCAAGCGCGCACACTGCCTCAGTGCAAAAGCTCCTGCTTGCGCTGGCCAGGCACAGCGTGAGCGCACCTCAGCACGAGAGGCAGACAGTGCTAGAGATGTGTTTTTTTTAAAGCTTTCTGTTTTGAGAGTTAATGTCACGGTAGCTAGTGATAGGTTATAATACACACCAAAATATCTGGGTTGAATTGAACACGGCTTAGATATAATAAATATAGTTTATTCCTTAAAGAAGGAGAACACACAAGATAATACAAATAACAGACAAAATATGGACACTTACTTAAGGGTTGGACAATGAAGCAATTAGTTACAGGATTGGCAATTCATTCACCAATACAGGTTCAAATGAAGATATCACGAAAGACACGAAAGACATGGGTATTTACACTTACACTCGTTTATATGGAGTTCCAGCCCCATACCTTAACCTTTGGGAGCCTGAAAGTCTATCAGACTTCTTTGTAGTCAGGAAACCCTTTTGTCTATAAGTGTGAATTATGGCACTTACAGACCACTCAGGCTATGCGTTTCTCCGCCCTATTGTACACAATCTGAGTGGTCAGCCTTTGATCAGGGAGGCTGTTTGTAGACAGATGGTCGCCATCCTGAACATTAACATAAAGCAGAGCCAGTAACTTTCCCGGGCTTTCTACCAGCCTTGCAAAACAGTATTTTCTTTAATATCTACATATATTAAAATAATCCGTTCTGTGGGTCTGAGCGGGCTGAAATTTGCCAGGTCCTCATGCCGGAGGACCTTTGCCACAGTGGCCAAATATCAGCCTTCCACGACCCACAGAACCGGAGATACAAAAAACAAGTTAAAGTCCCCTATTAACTTTAATACAGGATTCTCCGCTATAAGCTAAAAGAAATCACAGCGTTTCACTGTGCTATTGAAATCAATGGGCTCCACCGCTATAGGCTTTCAATGGAGCAACTCCGCCATTGAAGTCAATGGGGAAATCACAATTTTCACTTTTGCCCATACTCCGTCTGGTTGATCGGAGAGGGCTGGAAATGGCCATGCAGTCATGCCGGAATAGTGACTACCTGTGACTACCTGCAACCAAAATCCCAGCCCTCTGGTACTCACAGAACCGGAGATATAGGCTTACACTTTTCACCCTTTCAGACTTAGCCGTTTCAAAGCCATGTGGCTTTCCTCCATTAGAATCAATATGGCCGGCGCCTCCATAGGAAATGCCTGGGCCGGCGCCGCCATAGGATTCAATGGGACCTCCGCTCCCATTAGAGTCAATGGCGTGACCCTCGTGGCGAGCACGACCCTTTTCGGGGGTCCTTAATTCTCGGACCCGGTGGCGGTCGAGCGTGGGGGTTCCTAGGGTCTAGGGGCAAAAATAATTTTATTCCTGGGTGCCCTAGAACCTAAGTTTCCCACGCCAATTGTACGTGAACTTGACTGAGTTGATCAAAACTCTTTTTCAGATATTGTATCCGCTTCTGCGGTCTGCGGTTTTGGATGGCTGCCAACCCATTCCTGGAGGTCGGCGTCGAGGAATCCCCATTGAAATGAATGGCTCAATTGACTTACAATGGGGAACCGCCGCTCCTCCTCTCGAGCGCCACCTGCAGGTCTTCTGATGAAAATGGGCCCAACTCATCAGTTTCCCCATAGTATTGTATGGAGCTGCAACGGCGAACTATGGGGAGCTGTAAAATGGAGCCTGCAAAGGCGGGAAAATGGAACAAAGGGCTTTAATCACTCCTTAACAATTAATCCTTTCCCTCCCACATTGATCCCAGTGTATGTGTTGGTGCAGACACTGGAATGGGAACATTACATATTTACAAGGGAAAACACATTTGGGTGCTGAAGCAGGGTAAAAACACATTACTGGACCGCAGTCCAGTTAACCCCTTGCTTCCCAAGTGAGAGCAGGGGGTGGCCAAATGGGGTGTAACCCCTTTAATACCGGGCCAAACCCCCTCTCCCATGACAGTTAATATACAGTATTCTGGGCCCTTATGCCTATTAACATACAGAATAATGTGTATCTGTATCCTGCATTTTCCATAACATACAGAATTGTATTGTATGTCTTTATTTATATAGCGCCATTAATGTACATAGCGCTTCACAGTAGTAATACATGTGGTAATCAAATAAATAACAGATAATATAAATAACAGGTCATGGGAATAAGTGCTTTAGACATAAACGTAACATTAAGGAAGAGGAGTCCCTGCTCCGAGGAGCTTACAGTCTAATTGGTAGGTAGGGAGAACGTACAGAGACAGTAGGAGGGAGTTCTGGTAAGTGCGTCTGCAGGGGGCCAGGCTTTATGTATCATGTGTTCAGAATATTCACAGTGCTATTCATATGCTTCTTTAAGCAAGTGTGTCTTAAGGTGGGACTTTAAGGTGGATAGAGCGGGTGCTAGTCAGGTACTGAGGGGAAGGGCATTCCAGAGGTGTGGGGCAGTCAGTGAAAAAGGTTTAAGGCGGGAGAGGGCTTTAGATACAAAGGGGGTAGAAAGAAGACATCTTTGAGCAGAACGCAAGAGTCGGGATGGTGCATAGTGAGAAATTAGGGCTGATATGAGAGGGGCCAGAAGAGTGTAAAGCTTTAAAAGTGAGGAGAAGAATGGAGTGTGAGATGCGGGATTTGATCGGAAGCCAGGAGAGGAATTTCATGAGGGGAGATGCTGAGACAGATCTAGGAAAGAGTAGAGTGATTCTGGCAGCAGCATTTAGGATAGATTGTAGGGGAGACAGGTGAGAGGCAGGAAGGCCGGACAGTAGGATGTTACAGTAGTCGAAACGGGAGAGAAGGAGGGTTTGAATCAGAGTTTTAGCCATCGAGCAACAGAGGAAAGGGCGTATCTTTGTTATATAGCGGAGGAAAAAGCGACAAGTTTTAGAAATGTTTTGAATGTGAGGGGCGAATGTGAGAAAGGAGTCGAGTGTGACCCCTAGGCAGCGTGCTTGGGCTACTGGGTGAATGATCGTAGTTTCAACAGTAATGTGGAAGGAGGTAGTAGGGCCAGGTTTGGGAGGAAGTATGAGGAGCTCTGCCATGTTGAGTTTAAGGCGGCAGAGGGCCATCCAGGATGATATAGCAGAGAGACATTCAGAAACTTTGGTTTGAACAGCAGGTGTAAGGTCGGGTGTTCAAAAGTATATTTGTGTGCCATCAGCATAGAGGTGATATTTAAACCCAAAAGATGTTATTAGGTCACCTAGAGAGAGTGTGTACAGAGAAAAGAGAAGAGGTCCCAGGACAGAGGCCTGGGGTACCCCAACAGAGAGATCAATAGCGGAGGAGGAGGTGTTAGCAGAAGAGACACTGAAAGTACGATGGGAGAGGTAGGATGAGATCCAGGATAGAGCTTTGTTCCGAATACCAAGAGTATGGAGAATATGAAGGAGAAGAGGGTGGTCCACGGTGTCAAATGCTGCAGAGAGGTCGAGTAATATGAGCAGAGTGTAATGACCTCTGTCTTTGGCAGCATGGAGGTCGTCAGTTATTTTAGTGAGGGCTGTTTCCGTGGAGTGAGAAGTGCAGCAACCAGATTGTAGAGGGTCTAGGAGAGAATAGGTGTTGAGAAAATGGAGCAAGCGAGAGAATACAAGACGTTCAAGGAGTTTAGAGGCAAAAGGCAGGAGGGAGACAGGTCGATAGTTAGAAAGACAGGTAGGGTCAAGCTTGCTATTTTTGAGTAATGGTATGACTGTTGCATGTTTGAAGGAGGATGGAAAGATTCCAAAGCAGATTGAAGAGTTAAAAATGTGTGTGAGCGTAGGGATTATAGTAGGAGCAAGAAGTTTTAGGAGATGGGAGGGAATGGGGTCAAGAGGGCAAGTGGTAGAGAGAGAAGAGGAGATCAACAGTGACACATCCTCCTCTGAGACAGTGGAAAAAGAGTCAAGGAATGCAGGAGGAGAGTTAGGAAGAGGTATAGGATGGGGGGAAGAAACAGAGGGGATGTTCTGACGTATGGATTCCACCTTTTCCATAATGTGTCTGTATCCTGCATTTTCCATAACATACAGAATAATGTGTATCTGTGTCCTGCAGTTTCCATAACATACAGAATAATGTCTATCTGTATCCTGCCTCTCCAATAACATACAGAATAATGTGTATATGTATCCTGCATTTTCCATAACATACAGAATAATGTGTATCTGTATCC
>WSYH01007688.1:10000-32121 GCA_036426205.1 Ascaphus truei
GGAGGAGCTGACAGACAAGGCTTCCCTAGTCCCCCGTTGCAACCAAGCGGGAAGAACTGAGGCCCAGCCAGCTACGGAAAAGAACGAACCATCGGTGGCGATGCGCCTACCGGCGAACCACCCCAGCAGTGATACAGAGGAGACAGAGGAATCACAGGGTAAGGTGTATATACCCCCACCTTCTTTTAGTGAGTCCTGCGACCAATCACTTGTGGTGATGCGCCGCCGGCGGACCACTCTAGTGAAATCAACAAACCAACTATCTTGGCGGATACAGAGCCTGCTGTGGGCCCGTGTGCCCTAGAGGAGGTGTATCCAGATGTTGCGGACCCTGCTGTGGGCCCGTGTGCCCTACAAGGGTCAGTCCGACCTACTACGATGGTACCATCTGTCCTAGGCTTGGGACCCGTACCTAACGAAGACCAGGGTGAGTCGACTGCCCCAGGGGTGTTGGGGGTGAGCCTCCAGGTGATCGCGGAGCACGATAGCTCCTTAAGTCTGGTCACCCGGGTGAATGGCTCCCTTCTGCATCGCGTCCTGGCGGAGGTGTCCTCCTTAGAAGATAGCTGTCCAGTTGTGTGAGTGGGCAAGTACCTATCGCCTATCGTCCAAGTGAAGAGAACAGTCAGTCCCATCGTGTTGTCCAGTGAAGCGCAGATGGTACCGGACAGTATTCCAGAGGAAGAGGAATCCATCGCAAGCCAGCGGAGTGTTGAGGAACCTCCTTACTCCCCACAGGCTCCGGTGGAAGTGGTCGTGAAAAATGCTCCAACTAACGTTCATGCTGAGCAGAAGAACATAGCTGGACATCTGTGTGTCATCACAACTAAACTGAGTGTGAGCCCGTGTGCTCCAACACAAGTGGTCCCAGGACTGGGATCCAATGCTCCCGAGGTGCCAGCCAGTAAGTGGACTGCCCCAGAAGTGCCGGGGACAGGTCCTGAGATAGCCGAGGTGGGAACTGACAGCGTCCCTGAGGACCTGTTGGCCACCGGGAATCACCGCAGTGGTAAGGTATCTACCCTTTACCCCTTGCCAGGTGAAATAGAGACTTTGCCGAAAGAGACAGGGCCCAATTCTCGCTTCCCAGTGGAAGCCTCGCCAGTAAGTAGGGACAACGACTGTGTAGAGAAGGATTTAGTGAAAATTTTCTCCTGGGCGCCCAACCAAAGGAACGATACATTCTAACAGTAGGGATCGCGGGAAAGGTCCTGGCCGTCCTGGTCCTACCCGCAATCCGATGCCGCGATGGGCCGTGGGTAAAGGCCTGGTTAAAGGACACGGCCTATTCCTCTCCCACAGGGGAGGATATCAAAAGAATAGGGAAAGTAGCGCGATTTGGAAATGCAAGACGGAAAAACACGGTGACTGTCACTATCAGAGTGTGTTTCAAGAAATTTTTGGTGGGAGGCTACGGACGCAAAGAAGTGAGGTTACCCCCACGATGATCAGTTAGGGGCACCTCACAAATGGTGCTCAGCTAGTCTCGGTATAGTTGTGAATTGCCATGTACCCTGTTGTGTAAAGTCGAAATGATAAGTGTATTTTCTATGCACTGCATTTTGATTATATAAAAATGTGCCGAGTGACGTCGTTCCCAAGCAGGGACGTTGGATTTTCACCAGGGGGAGAGTGTAAGGGGGTCACCCGGTTCCCCTGATCATTCCTTTGCCCCTGCCTACCCCTGTGGCAGTGAGGAGAGGGGACGGCGACTTCTCCGGACGGGCCCCGGCCTGTTGGTTATGGCGCGAGTTTCGCCCATGCGCAAGAAAGAACGCGCACGCGGTCCCCATAGAAAAGAGCTTTGCCAAGGACTACAATTCCCAGCAGGCCTCTGGGGACTGCACTTTCACCCTTGCACAGGCCAGCATTGAACCACAATAGAGGCTGGCAGATTCCCAGCACGCGCCAGAGTTGCAACATGTTGTGTGCAGACAGGGTTTTTTGTCAGTTGGAGCAGGCTTAGTCAGTGAGAGACGGAGCAGCCCAGGGAAGGAGGTAGGGTACAGGAGTGGGACTCCCTGTACTAGGCCAGCACCCCAGGGGCCCGTGATGTAGTAGTACCCCAATGGTAGTGAGTGTTGGCCAGGGAATCTGCCCTAGGTTAAGGGACCCTGTCACTCAGGATTGTCAGTTGAGTCAGGGAGCGTGTAGGGAAGCAGGGTGGCGGGGAGCGGGAGTTGCAGCTACCTGCAACCCCTACAGGTACCCAAGCCCCAGGGTATGCCCCAACTCCCCACTAGGTTAGTGGGTAAGTGGGTGAGGGAGGCCCCAAGATAGGGACGTGCCCTTAGTGTTAGAGTGCTGCATTGTCAGAGTACGGTTGTCAGTGCTGTGAGGGCTGAAAGGCAGCACCTTATTGCGCAGCATGTTGGCTGCCAGCATCCAGTGAGCTACAGCTTGCTGTCTGTAGGCGTTGGGACTAGGTGGTATTATGGAGGCTGAGGGGACTTGGGTAGTTAGGGAGTGGGGACAGGTCATTAACACCGTTAGGCCCTAGGAGTTTCCCAAGCCATTACAGGTTGCTGTGCTATAGGGACGGCCATAGTTTAGCGGTGTCAATTAGTGCTGTAGGACAGGTCTAGGTTAGGGATCCTGCACACAGAGGGTAGATAGATAGGACACAGCAGACGCTGACGGTTCCTGCTAAGAGGTCCGGATCCAAGTTGGGGTCCTCAGAGACTGTTCCAGAGGGTTGGGACCGCCCCTGGTGCGGTCCGCGGTGCAAGGAGTCCGGTTGTAGGATCAGACGGAACCATCCACGACTGATCCTTTGCGAAGCCAGTTGGAGATCCGGCGCGGGAGTGCTCGCAGGTATATCTAATACACAAGTGCCACCAAGGGCCCTTAGTATTAATAGTGACTCGCAGAGTTACCATTGACTCTCTTGCAGAGTGCGGGGACATTGGGTTGGGGTTCTTTGGACACTGGGTGGGATCACCTGGTGTTGGGGAAGCGTCCTGCGAGACGTCACGGTTATTGTCTCCTCGTGAGAGGGACACCAGGGTTATTATGAATGTGATGTGTTGTCTTGCAGGTTAGTAAAGTCACTAGTTAATATACATGCTGTCTAAGTGATTATTGTGTTGTCCTGCGAGGAACCAGTCCCCTCTGGTGGAGCCATCGCAGGTGGAGCGCGTGCATCATTGTAGTGAATACCCCTAGATAATTGCCCCAGGTTCCCCGTGGCAGAAGCTCAGCCCTCCGCGAGAACAGGTAATGCACCACACCTATGGTAACACCGTATGTTCTCTTGCACCCACACATATATCGCGATTGGGGGGGGGGGAAAACCCGTTACATACACATTGTTTTATTCAAAAGTATGTTTATTTTATTATACCCTACTGCTTTACACATCTATTTTGTGATTTACCCCTGTCGAACATGTGTCATCCAGATAGGGGTTTCCCCGAAATTTTACAAAATAATTAAAGGGTTCCTCCAAACAAAAAAGGTTGGGAATCCCTGGTCATGTGAGATGTGCGGGGGAGAGAGTGCCAGTAGGGGGGGGGAGGGGGGATATGTTCCAGAGGGGGGGAGAAGTGTGGCAGCAGGGGGGAGATGTGCCCGTAGGGGGGGAGGG
This sequence comes from Ascaphus truei, assembly GCA_036426205.1. Classification (NCBI taxonomy): domain Eukaryota; kingdom Metazoa; phylum Chordata; class Amphibia; order Anura; family Ascaphidae; genus Ascaphus; species Ascaphus truei. The sequence continues at coordinate 13,587 of WSYH01007688.1, forward strand.
GGGATATGTTCCAGCGGGGGGGGGGGGGAGAGGTGTTGGCAGGCAGGGGGGGGGGATGTGCCAGCTAGCGGAGGGAGATGTACCAACGGGGAGGGGGAAATGGGGGATGGGGGTGGGAAAATGTGCCACCAGTGGGGGGAGATGTATCAACGGGTGGGAGGGGGATGAAAAGAAAGAGGAAAAAGCGCAGAGGGACTGGGAGATACGCGCTGGAGCAGCAGCCGCCGCCGGTCTGACCTTCCCTCGAGTATCTGCTTTGTTAGAGCAGAAGCCGCTGCCATGAGCGACGTGGATGAGAAGCAGTTGGAGGGCAGAGTGAGTATACCGAGCAAGGACCCTCCTGTACAGCAGCACGTATTTTATGTGTGTAGCATTGGTGCCCCTAGACCACCAGAGACCCCCCCCTCCTTTGTGTCAGCGAGGTCGCGGGTGCCGTCGGAGGCAGCGACGGACCCGCAGGCTGTTCACAAAGGTGGGGGCCAGTGAAGGGAGCGCTCGGCGACCCTGGAGCTCCGGCGGCACAACGCGAGGGTGGGGGCCAGTGCAGGGAGCGCTGATAGTCTCGGCGGCGCACCCGGCTAGCGAGGGCCGCCATTGCAGATACTCGCGCATGCGCAGTGATAGCGCATGCGCAGAAAGTACCCCAGAGCCAGGGAAAAGTCGCACGAGTGCATAAAAAGCCCAGGAGAGGTTGCGGCGGCCCCTAAATGTTTGCGCATGCGCAGGAGAATCGCGCACGCAGCCCCAATGTATTTACAGGCGCCCCAGGACTACAATTCCCATAGGGCCTAGCGAGGGAGGCACCAGGTGCCTCATAGGAGCCAATAGGGCTGCAGGATTGCGCTGGAGAGAAAGATACATTTTGCGGGCTTGCAGCACGCTAGTCAATTGGAGCTGGGGAGCTGAAGGGGAAGGAACGGTACAGGGAGCAAGTGAAGCTCCTGCACCACGTAAGGTCCCCCACATCCCAGGTAGGCCCAAACTCCTCACCATGCTAGTGGGTAAGTGCTAAGGGAAGGCCCAAGATAGGGACTCTGCCCTCAGTGCGTGTGTGTGCTGTCTTGTTAGGGTCATGGCTGGCAGTGCTGTGAGGCCTGACAAGAAGGCAAAGGATTTGTGCAGCACGTTTGCTGCACGCATCCAGTAGGTTGCAGCTCGTAGCTGCGAGTGCTAGTTGTTAGTGAGAGTCAGGACTGGGAAGAGTTAGGGTAGCGGAGCAGGCTATTAACCCCTTAGGTCCCAGATAGGTCCTCACTCCCCAGTTTGTAGTGCTACAGGGACAGGCCCTAGGTTAGGGATCCTGTCACAGTAGCGCTAGAGTTAGATAGGGACACAGCGGACGCTGCGTTTCCCTGGAAGAGGTTCAGGCTCAGTCGGGGCCCACAGAGACTATCTCCAGCTTGGGATCAGACAGAATCGCCGAGCGACAGATCCTTTGCGAAGTGTTGCAGATCCGAGCACTGGAGTGCTCGCGCAGGTACTTTAAAGCCACAAGTGCACCAACTGGCCATTAGCTTTAATAGTGACTGCGCAGTCACCCATATCCTCTCTCTGCAAGAGTGTGGGACATTGGGTGGGGTTCCTATGGACACGGGGTGGGATCATCCTGTGTTGGGGAAGCGTCCTGCGCGACGCCGTAGTCAGTGTCGCCTCTAGTGAGGGACACCCGTAGATATTCTATTTGTGCTGTATGCTGTTTCTTATGTTCACAAGTAAACGTTATTGGTTATCATACATTACGGTGTGTGAGTTATTGTATGTGTCCTGCGAAGAACCATTCCTGCTCTGCTAGGAACCATCGCAGGTGGAGGCGCTGCACCGAGTACTGTGTTACTCTTAATATAATTGCCCCAGGTTCCCCGTGGCGGAAGCTCAGCCCTCCTGTGAGCCAAACAGGTAAAGCACCACACCTGGTAACCCTGTATATTCTCCGCACCCACACCAGATCTGCGATTGGGGGGGGGAATACCCGTTACATGTGTATATGTTCGCGTTGGCCAGTTCCCGGGGCAGTGACTGGCACAGCCCTGTCCCAGTAATAAAACAAATAATACGACCGGAAACTATTGCGAATCCGGATTAAACATCCTTTTACGGATGGCAGGGATGTTTGCTGTGTGCCGATGGTCGGTGACTATGAGGTGATGGCCTGTGGGTCTGTCACAAGATGGCTCCTCACAGACGAGTGGGGGCTTCTCAGATATATATCCTTATACACCCGATAACATGTGGGGACATGTTCCGGCAGCGGGGGGAGACACACACACACATATAAACACACACAGACAGACACACACACACATATACACACACACAGACAGACACACACACAGACAGAGACAAATCTCACCCCGAACTAAATCCAGCAGCTGGGGGGGCCGGGGAGATGTACCGCCGGGAGGGGGGGGGGGGGGGCGGGGGGGGGGGCCGTCAGCGGGGGGGGGGGGGGGGGGGGGGAGGTGGACACTATTAGAAGGCCAGGGGGGATAGGGGGGCGGGGACATGTATTCAATATTACATTCTCCGGGCAAAGCCGGGTACAAAAGCTAGTCAGTACAATAAACTACATGTATAATCACTGTATATAACTTGAAAGCGGAAAAAGAAGGATATTCAGCGCTCGTGCTGTAGCTGTAAAATGTGGAAAATCCCTTTGCAGCACGCGCATGGAGCGTCTCCCCAAGGGCTCCTACTTCAAGGTGATCCCCCCTACAGGAGGGGGGAGGGCACCCTGAAAAACAAGGTGAGAAAAAATGCACAAATGCGCACCATGGATAAGTTAATGGTAATTTATTAAAAATACACAAATACTGAGGGGATCCAACCCCACCTCAGCTAAAAATGCTATACAGCTTAGACACAGTGACCATATAATGTGACCTCTGAAATGATCTAAACCCTAAACAGTACAACATACTAAACACAGTAAAAATACATATGATCAATAAAACAAAAGTGAAAATCCATCTAACGATTTAAAGTGAAACCGCCACAGATTATAAAACAGCTGGCAAGCGGAGACGGACACTTACACTGAGGCAGAAGTACGGGTTCACGGTGTCCGCATAAAGACTTTACTGTGTTTAGTATGTTGTACTGTTTAGGGTTTAGATAATTTCAGAGGTCACATTATATGGTCACTGTGTCTAAGCTGTATAGCATTTTTAGCTGAGGTGGGGTTGGATCCCCTCAGTATTTGTGTATTTTTAATAAATTACCATTAACTAATCCCTGGTGCGCATTTGTGCATTTTTTCTCACTATATATAACTTGACTACATGTATAATCACTGTATATGACTTGACTATATGTATAATTACTGTATATAGATGACTACTTGTATAATCACTGTGTATAATTTGACTACATGTATAATCACTATATATAACTTAACTACATGTGTAATCACTGTATATGATTTGACTAAATGTATATCAGTATATATAACTACATGTATATTCATTGTATATAACTTGAATATATGTATAATCACTGTATATAATTTGACTACATGTATAATCACTGTATATAATATGACTACTGTACATGTATAATCACTGTATATAATTTGAATACATGTATAATCACTGTATATAACTTGAATACATGTATAATCACTGTATATAACTTGAATACATGTATAATCACTGTATATAATTTGACTACATGTATAAACACTGTATATAATTTGACTACATGTATAATCACTGTATATAATTTGACTACATGTATAATCACTGTATATAATCTGACTACATGTATAATCACTGTATATAATCTGACTACCTGTACTGTATAATCACTCTATATAATCTGTCTACCTGTATTATCACTGTATCAGATAACTAGAATACCAAATATACAAACCCGGAACGTTGCAGAAGTTACAGTAATATATAAACAAGATACCACCATCAGATATTATACTGTGAAATGTGGGTGTTCTTTGGACTGAATGGCTGCTCCATTCCACATCCTGTTTATTACAGTGTAACGGTGTTTCTGGCCCGGCCGGATCCTCACTCCATCATCTACATGTGCCCCATGGGTCTACCGTGACCCCCTATTACATGTGTGTGGATATGTTCATATGGTGCAACTGCTGGCTTTTACAGGACTTTCCGAGTCTCCCGCTTATGATGCGTGTGGTGGGGGGAGGAACCCTGGTCAGAGACAGGCAGCTGATTGGTAGTGGGTCTGATCTCACCTAGTCACAGTTTTATGCTAGCGATCAACCTCACCAGGGGTCCCTGCGTCCGTCAATGGAGGAGTGTGCATTCCTGGCGAGGAACTCCTCCGTGGGATCCCGTCGGTAACACTCAATTCCAGTAGATACACGAGAGGGTTCTGGCTGAACTCATTCTTATGACCCGTGCAAGGCAACGTGCCCCCACAAGGAATATCTTCAGCCGCTTCTCGCCAGTGCTCGCTTTGGTTAGGTATGTTCACCCAGATCAGGGATTCAAATCCCGCAGGATCCACTGTCCCCTGTGCCAGTCCTGGACACAGCCTCCCATGGGAGTTCCTATAACATTAACTGACAGAACTCCTCTCTCAGCTCGGACAAGAGCTTCTTCTGCACAAAATCAGAAACAACTTCAGACTTAACTTCCAATCGAAACTTTGTCACACACTTACTACAGAACACAGTGCTGTGCCTATGTAACTTTTGAGGCTGACACATCTCGGGACTCACTAACCATTGTTTTGTTTTATTTATGGTGTGACTAGCCGCATTGATGATTGGGTCGGGTGTGGGGTGGTGAGATGGGCGGGGAGCCGACGGAGCAATCTCTGGGCGGTGTTGTCGGCGGGGTTAGAGTGTGGGGGGGGGATGGGCCCAAGGTAGGTGGGGTGCAGGTGGATCAGAGGGGGGTACTCGGGGCGAAAGATAAGAGGAGGGTAGACGGGGGGGTTTAGTTGGGTCGGGATTGGGAGGTGCCGGGTTGGATTGTGTGCGACACGCGTATCCCGGATGGAGCGCAGTAGGATGTGGGAAGGAGGGGTTGTGGGGTGGGTGTAAAAGGGGAGGGGGGTAGGGGGTGAGGCGGAGGGTGGGGTGGGTGGGGAGGGGGAGGCTATGGGGGGTGATGAGTAGATGGGTTATTTCGTTGTGGGGGTGGGGTGGGTGGGTTGCAGGCGGGTTTTTTCTGTGTGGTCGTCTTGGTTGATTTGGTGGTTTTTGGTATGTTTTTTTTTCAATGTTGGTTTGTTTATTCTTTTTACACTACAATTCATTTCCACACAATTGATGGATGTGGGCAGGCGTGGGTTGGTTGGTGCGTGTGTAAGTTGAGGGGGTACGTGCTATGGTTTGGGGTGGGGGTTGCGAAGTTGTGTTCTTTGGTATTGAGGGTAGGTTTTGTTGGAGTGAGTAAAGTGTTCTTTGGGGGGGTGTACTGGCGGGGGATTGCGAGGGTATGAGTGTAGAAGAGCGAGAACAGGAGCGGTGAGGGCCCATGGGGTGGGACGGGTATCGTTCTGAGGGATGTAGTGTGGTAGGGAAAAAACGAGTGTCGGAGTGGGAGATGGGGGGGTCGGTATTTGGGGTGGTATCATTTTTGTTATGATTTTCTTTTGTGTTCGATTGTGTGTGTTGTTTTTTCATTGTCCTATGGATTTTTTTTGTGTGGTATAGTTGTTTAATGTTGTTTTGTGTGCTGGGTATTATTTGTATGTTAATTTGCTTTTATTTTTTGTTTTTGTTGTTTACACACATTTTGGTTTTTTTTTTGTTTGGATTGTTTTATTTTTATTATTGTTTTTTTGTTTTTTTTTTCATGGAGTTCAGAGCAGTGACCAGTCCCAGCCATACACAGAGGCCACCCCACCAGGTTGTGTGAGGGGAAACCCCATGATTACTGCTGGGCTTGCCCAACTTACAGGCATTACTGCCAGCAGAAGAGATGACTGTAGGCATTTTATAAGACGCGCTACATTCTCCCCCTGGTGAATCCCATCGTCCTCGCTGGTGACTAAATTTGTGATAACCTCTTTCCAGGAAGCACCGCAACAGAAAACATAATTAACATCACACGATTCAAATACAGTTACAATGAATACAGTCATCCGCCAAGCCCGCCCGACCAGCAGCCACAGACCCGCAGGATGATGTCAGTACCCCCCTATAAAATAGTGATCTGGGTCAGGTTTTCCTCAACTTCCCGCGGTTACCCATATCCAGGACGTAACAATAATAATGCCTAGTGATCCTCTCTCTGGCCATAGGTCACTCTATGTTTGTGAACATTTCTCCCTATGCTCCACACTCGATCAGGGTGTCTATTCTTTCTTCTGCCTTTTTACCTACATATGTCGCTCCCCTATTGGTTAAGTACAGCTCTATAGTTTCTTGGAGCCAACGATTCCCTATGTCCTCAATTTCATCCATCAGGGGTCCGGAAACATAGGGATACTCCAACCCATGGATTGTTTTTATATTGACTATTATAGCCCTCTCCGCCCTACTGACCCTGGTCAGATCAGCATTACATGCCCCCAGGTAACACCCATGATAGGGGCTCATCCGGATCGATGATTCTGACAGTGTGTCGGGACCCATGGGCGCTATGTCTCACGCTCCAGCTGGAACCACCTCTCCTGTAATTCCCTGTCCCTCTGCTCTTGGTGTAAACTCTCCCTCTCTCCACCAATCAGAAATCTACCAGTCTCTCCCCGGATGAGGAAAACGAGTACGGTCCATCCATGCGGAGTACCCAAATATGGAGCCCACACGGGTCTCCTTAAATGGATTAAGTCCTGGTTGGCCCTGTCATCATCAAATGAAAACAACCCTGACGACCGTTGGACGCGGTTTTGGACCACCTCGAGGACCCGCGGAGCCTTTATCACTGCCGGTTGGGGTCTGTACCCGCCACCCTCAATTCTCCTCCTCCCCGGGAGCATCCTTCGTAGCTCAATGACTCTATGCCTCTCCCCCTTCCGTTTTTTCTTCCCCCCCAAATGGTATTGTCCACACAGTTCCAAACTGGTTTGCGGTGAACCCGGTGACCTGTGTGATAGGGTGGGTAGGGATTAGCTGGGCATGGGGTGGGTTATGAGGGGCATGGAACGGGCCCCCAACGGGGTTACGACCCGCTCCGGCTGGTGTCCGTAGACTGCGGTTCCAAGGATGATGTCTCCACCTCCTCAGTCCTGACACCGCTCTCCATTCTGGGCCAAAAGAGTTTTCTCTGGGCGACGGGGGCCTTCCCCATCGCCGAAGCGTCGCTGCATCCCCCTTCCTGGGTTCACGCCGTCACCACCGGAAGTGATGTCCTCCTCCGGAAAGGAAGCTGTCTGCCATCTCGCGTTTGGACCCCCATGCGGGATCTCTTCTTCCATCGACGACAATACTGGTTTGCGTCGCCGTCGCCACCGGATAGTTGATGCGGCGCTCCCACGTGCGCGTTGGGCCTGGCGCGGTGCCCCTTAAACCAGCCTTGCCGTCTGCTTTTGTGACCAGGTAAGAGATAGGGCTTTTTGGCTTACCCCTGTTCCGCAGTGGTGTAGCGTCTCTCTCTACATCTCCGCCGGTCCTGGGATGGCGGGACTCTCGTCGGTCGGACGCCGATCTGCGGTGGGATCGGAGTCGGTCACCACCACCACGGGGCGTCGGTTCTTCCCGTCTGTCTTTTCCGCTCTTCGTTCTTGCTACCGCCTCATGCTCACGGAGGTCCTCATCAGAGTTGTCCTCGCCTCCGACCTATGGGGTCGCGGGGCGGGTGAAGTCTCTTTTGTCCCCGGTCTCGGGGTTTACTACCAGCCTCCTCAATGGCGTGACCCAGCCGACTTGACCGGCTCCAGTCCCCTTCATCTCGGGACCTCGCCGCGGTTTCATCCACAGCGCTTCCGGGACTCAGCAGAGCGCCGTGTCACAATCCCACCGGGGGGTCAGCAGCCTGTATTGGGACCGAATGTGGGCATAGGACCACAGATACAATGTCCGGCATGAGGGCAACGTGCCATCGTATTCACAGTACCTGTCCCTCCGGGCACCCGCATTGTAGGCGAGAGCCCGACTACCGTCTCTGTAGTTGGCCACCCTCACCACCAGCACCCCGCCGGCACTGAGTGAGGCTGGGTGAGACCATAGTGTCCCACAGTGGATGGGCAGGCCATTCTTGGTAAGGAGTCACTTCGATCAGTCTGCTCCTTCTCTGGGGTTCCTGCAACTGATGGTGGAAGTTGCTGGATCCGCCACTGCCCTGCTTCGGCTCTCTCCCTTCTCCTGACAGAGTTGGAACACCCGCCCCCAGGGTTGCAATAATGGGCGGGTCCCACAGGGAATATCATGCCCCTTAATTAAGACCGCTCCTTTCTATGTCTGGTGGGCGCGGCTAGCGTTTTCGCTGCCAATTCTTTCCTCAAGCTGTGATTCCTTTCCGCGGCTAGTTCCGCCTTCTTCTTGCAGCAGCTTTTCACAAGGTACGCTTTCTTGCAATCACCTCACAGCCGGAACTACTTGTTTGTAGTGGGCCGTCTGGATATCAGTCCCCTGGGCCCAGTGGGTGCACACAAGCGCCATAATTGAAGTCACTCCCCCTGTAGAAAATCAGGGGAGGGTCCCATAAACTCAACGGTTGCTCAGCACAGGGCTGAATTAGTCACTGTCCATCCCGGCGCAGCCATAGCTTTCGCGCCATGCCCCCATCAGGCGGGGGCTCTGCTGTTCGCGGCCATTCCCGGGCCAGTTCGTGTGAAGTCTCTGCAGCAGCCATTTTTTCTGCGCCTGGCCCATGCGGTTTCCCTAGCAAGCGGGCAACCGCCATTTTGGTGATGTTGAGTCCACAAGTCCTCTGTTTTGCTCTCCTCACGGTGGTTCTCCCCAATTATGCACATTTCCTCACACTCTTCAAGGGTGGCCCTCGCTTGTCCAGGCAGGATAAAAAGGGGCGAGCCACGGCCTTTGCTCCGCTCCAGACAAACTCGTTAAGGACAATTCAGCGACAGTCTGCTCTTCATTGGGTTTGCACGCCACGGGTGCCCTCCCCATCAGCCTCTGTCCGCCATTTTACGTTCTCCGCGCCACGCGGATCCTCCACTCTCTATAACAGTGTTTCGTACATGAGGCTCCACTCTGCGGGGCAGATCACACCACACCGGTACTAAATAAAGATTAGTTCAGATGCACCACCACATGTGTACTTTCTCTAGGTGTGACTCAGGTGTTGACTAACCTCAGGCTAGGCTCACTCTCTTCAGTGTCTGCTGTGACTCCTTCCTCCCAGTCTGTGCTCCCTACGGTGAGTGTCTGGAATGGCTAGGTACTCTGGCTGGCTCTGCCATGCAGTACTTTGGGGCGTCTACCTGTCTTGGTCATCCTAGCGCAGACCCTCTCCAGGACTCCTGACCAAGTAACAGGCTGTCCCTTCTGGCATCCTACCAACTAGCACTGCCTCAAGGTTGACTCGGTCAGCTATAGCCCGCTCCAGACCCACTTACTTTCGGCCCTAGGTTGTCCCTGCGAACTGACAATATCCGTCAGCCCCCTGACCCGCCCCTAGGTCCGTCCCTACTCAGCACCAAAGTGGCAGAGACACTCTCCTGTTTCCAGTGACCTAGAGCTAAAAGCCGGTGCCTGAGGATCGATCTCACAGCGCCTCCAAAGTAACGGTTTGTTTCTGGCCCGGCCTTACACCCCACCCAATCTCACATTGGCCCCTGTGTGGTCTAACGGACCCCCCATTACAGTGGGATTTATGCATATGTGTGCACCTGCTGGCTACAGGACTCTGGTCTTCCCGCATGATGGTGTGTGGGGGGAACCCGTCAGACAGGCAGCTGAGGTAGTGTGCTGAGTCTCACCTAGTTACAGTGCAGCGCTCCCCCTCACCAGGGTCCCTGCGTCCGATGGGGATGATCCTGGCGAGGAACTCCTGTGGTGCTCCTCTGTACACTCATTCCAGATAGATACACGAGAGGGTTTTTGGTCTGATACATCTTTATTGACCCGGCAAGGCAACTGCCCTCACAAGGAATATCTTCAGCCGCTCATCTCGCAGTGTCTCCCTTGGTTAGGTAAGTCACCAGATCGGATTCACTATTCCCGCAGGAATCACTGTCCTGTGCCCAGGTCCCTGACACAGCCTCCCATGGAGTTCTATAACATAAGACACGAACTCTCCTCAGCTCTGACAAGAGCTTTCCAGCAACACTCAGCTACCAACTACTTTGCAACTCCACATCAGAACTTCAACTACATTTAGAACACAGTGCTGTGCCTTATGTGAAGCTTCTGAGGCTGACACATCTCTGACATCACTAACCATGGCGTCAGAGCATGTGACCAGTTCCAGCCATACACAGAGCACCCCACCTTCTGCCCCCCTTATGTAGGGGGAAAACCTCTGATACTTGACTGCGATGCTCCACACTTACCAGGCCTTACTGCCAGCAGAAGAGATGACTGTAGGCATTTTACATGACCGCTACAACAGTAACATGAAATTATAAATAAATACATTCTATAGTGTAATCCGAATGTAGTAAGGAGCGACAGTGTTATCTCTGTAACTTTGTTAACTTGTTACATGATTACTGCACACTGCATGGTCATCCCTTGATTCCCCCCTCTACCTCAACATACTGAAACATAACGCCACTAGTACTGCACATACTGGGCCTCCCACTGTGGGATTATACACTCTTTAGCTTAAACACGTATACACTTTGTAAAAACAATGAAAGAGACAAAAGATGCACAAATAAGAATAGCCTGCGCTTATAGTCCCGGCGACGGCGACCGAAAACAAATACAATGCTGCTGCATGCGTTTAGAGTGCGCGTGACAGCGACAAAGCGACGTTGTCACCCGTCGTGTCGCCATCGACGGCACTATAGGCGCGGCCTAAGGCTCCTCTGGCAGCAAAGGGGGAATTATTCAACTTGCTTTTTTGAAATATAATTTACAACTAATATTCAAATGACTTTATAATGCCATTGTGTGTGCTGGAAGATTTTTAATGATGTAGAAACAATACAAAATATACTGTAAGTGTGTCACACAGATTTGGAGAAAGAAAGTTGGATCTGGGAGGAGCTGATAACAAAGTAACTGTTCATGTCTGCAGTGTATTATCATGATTGCATTACAGATTAGATGGCAAAAATCAGGATAAATAGTTTATATTTTACTTGACTGATTGTGCAAACACAATTTCTGGTTACAGTCAGATGACAACCCCAGTTGTTCTGTGCAGGTCCCCCCTGGCCAAGCGACAAACTCATGTTCCCCAACAGGACGCACATGAATACTCAGTGACTTTGCTGTACTTGGAGATACTGTAGGAATGATGATAATCACAGAGGATGAGCTTGGTTAGTACAGATATAGGTAACATTTGTGCATCATTTGCAGTTTATTTTTTGCACAAAATGTGCACAAATGGCAATCTTTGCAAAAAATCCCCAAATATTAAAGTTCAATGTCCCAGGTCACAGGGTCTTTTATATCCTGCCTTTCACTGCCATATTCTGGTGAGAAGTGGCAACATGCAATGGAATTGGCAAAATATGGTGATATTGGGGAAATTCTGGGCAATGTGAACTTTCACAAAAATGTCTTATTAACGCAAAATGAAAACTAAATACATCAAAATTTGCAAAGCAAAATTGAAGACACTCGCACATCTGTAATGATTAGTGGGAATCTGAGCTAACAGCTGGGATTCCTGTTTCCCAGCGATTACATTTCTATTTGATGTTCTGAAAAAAAATTGTACTAGATTATTGAATCAGTAATTATCTGTAATTAATAATTCAGTTTAACATTACATGCACAGATTTTTCTTTACAAGGGCTAGGTAAAAAATAAAATATGACATTATTTTATAAGTATACATATAATAAAAATAACAGACGAGATACAAAAAGCATATAATGATTGACACAAACTAAATGATGTTTTATAGTTATCTCCCTCTCATTGTTATTCCTGATTATTTATTTCTGTTTATTAAAAGGCGCACACGGGACAGTCAGTGAATCTAGGTTTAAACACACTGACTAATTGGGAAGTGCCCAGCATGATGGAGGATCTCTACAAGAACTCATGGCTGGAAAGTCTCCAGTTCGGTTTCAACCATGGTCTGATCATCTTGACCCTCAAAATCAAGGTTACACCTCTCACTAAAGGTATTTTCCAGAAGAAATGGAATAGACTTCTTTAAGGTCTCCTTGAAGTCACGACCGATAAAGACATAGAGCAGGGGATTGAGGCAGCTGTTGAAGAAAGCCAGGCAACTGGAAATGCCAATTACTAGATAATCTAAAGTCCAGCTAGTTTCAATGCCCATGAATTCCAATAGAGGCCAGACGTTAAAGAGGAACCAGCAGCAGAAGAAGCAAATTACAATAGAAATGATAACCTTGAAAGGTCGCCAGGAACTGGAAAGACTTTTACTTCTCCTCAGCCTGAGTGCGATGAGACCATAACATACCACAATGATGATGAAGGGGATCAGGAACATGGACACAAATCGAGTGATGACCATAGCAGTATGCCTCAGTTTCCATGTGTGATAGTCAAATGTGGTCCCGTTTTGCCAGGATACATATGTAACATGACAGTAGGAGATATTTTCATCAGGGTCATGCAGAGTATCAAAGAAAGATAGGTAAGGGGAACTGGGAATCAGACATAACAGCCAGGTAACTATTGAAATGATGGAAGCTAACCTGGGTGTCCTATGATTTTTTGACCATACCGGGCAAAGGACAGAGGTGCAACGGTCAACACTGATGACCATTAGGAAAGAAATACTGACCAGCATGTTTAGCAAAATTGCAGTGGAGATGACCTTGCACATTATCTGACCAAAGGGCCAGTGATTATTCAAAGCCAACTCTGTTATCTGAAGTGGAAGGAAGATGTTGAATAAAAAGTCAGCCACACCCAGGTTGAGAAACCATATGGTATTGACCATCTTCTTCATCTTGAAACCAGCAATCCAGATGACCAAACCATTCCCTATAATCCCTAGGATGAATGTTATGCTGAAGCAAATTATGCATATTACTTGTATCAAGTGTTCGATATAATCAGACAGAATATCATCCTCCAGATCCTCCTCTGGAACACTGGTCTCAGGGCTACTGACGGTGAAGGGAACAGGATGAACAGAAGTCTCCATTTCTAGCAGTGTCCTGTCATGTGCAAGAAAATACAGAGATTAATATTATAAAACTAAAATGTTATCTATAATACAGAACTGGCGGGACTTTGAATGTATGGTGTTTTTAAACTTTGGGGCACTAAAGATGCCAGGCAAAGTATGTTTCCGTTTTCTTCGTATTTGCATATGGCCTACATCAAATAAATGAACATGTTAATATATAATACAACAAATTTAAATTTGTGGGGAACAAGAAATACATTTGAACATTTTTGTGTGCTCATTTGCATACACAGTGCTAGAAAATATTGCAGTATATTGCAGCAGTAAAAATCTCATTCTCACTCCTTTACCCCTGGGGATACAGAATTAGTGAATAGGTCGATAAATAAACTTGGCGTTAAACACTGATATTCCCATTTTTTATTTATTGACCATTAGTGAATTTAGACCACATTACCCTAGATGAATAAAGGGGATTAAGAGGTGTTTGGCTGAAAGCTAAGTAATATTCCTCAGCAAACGGTGATCAGAAAGTGCAGTATTACAGCACAATACTGGGGCAAGATCAGCGGGAAATAACTGCACCCGATTTTTCCAAAATAAAACTCTGACTCTCAATTGAATTTTTTTCTGTGTTAATCTGGTGCTATTTTTTGCACTGGTTTAGCCCCAGTTTTGTAGCTGGGAGACGATAGTAAGAAGATCCTTTTATTCTTGTGCCACTTCTCTGAGTTATAAGGATTTCAGCATTAAAGACTGAAACCTTTATATCTGCAGCACTTATTCTGTCATGTTGGGTGATGCAGAAACCTTCAATGTAATATTCTCTGGGGAAGGGCCATATGCAGCATTATTTGGTTGAATACAAATAAAAATTAATAGGGGTTTATTCATTAAACTGTAATAGTTCCCATCGTGGCACTAACACACAGAACCAACCATTGAGCTCAATTGCACCTATCATGCAATAGTGTCCCGATTGACCCTATTGCAGTTTAAAGAACAAATCCCCTACAGTATGTGTCTGAGGATTTATTACCTAGAGGTGCACACTGTCAGTACTTTATTACACCATAGCATGTTTATACTGCAGATCAGGACATTGATGATATCTCTTCTGTCACACAGCATTACCTGTCACAAGCTATGTATCTCTACACACATACTGGCTGCACACTCCCAACTGGAGATACAAGTGATAGGATAGGTGAGTGATTCCCAATAATCTCTGCATCCCCGCACTCATACCCACAGAGTCACACTTAGAAGACCTGTTCCCTTTACTGTTAAAATGGAATAACAGGAGACCCCCCCTTACTCTGCAGTTCCCCTTTCCCATGAGCACTTCTCTCTGGTTCCATACCCCTCCTTACCAGGTAACTCTGCGGGACCTGCTCACCTCTGTGGCTTTGCTCTGTTGTGTCTCTCAGAGCCGCAGCCGAAAGCTTCAATGATCCTCACAAGGGGGGAACTTTTTATGTGAATGATTCTGATTGGTCTACAGGACAAGCTGATTTTATTCTGAGATATAATAACTGCTTTAACCAAACATGGACATTGTCATCTCTAACAGCTATCTCCTGCTGTAAGCATGGATCAGTATCTATCAAACAGCTATCTCCTGCTGTAAGCATGGACCCGTATCTATCTAACAGCTATCTCCTACTGTGAGCATGGACCCGTATCTATCTAACAGCTATCTCCTACTGTAAGCATGGACCCGTATCTATCTAACAGCTGCACTATCTCCCAAACATGGATCAGTATCTGGGGCTGAACTTCACATGGGGGGGGGGGGGGGGGGGTGAGTTTTTTTTAATTATTTTTTCTGGTAGCAAAATTGGGGAACAAATGAGCACCAGATTTATCAAAGAAAAAACACCTATTTCTTTCAATAAGATTGTTTAAATTGCTATTTTTGCCACACTTTGTTCCCCAGTTTTGCTGCCGGAGACATTACTACAGTACACGTTTCCCTAATTCCTGCACTTTAACCTTAAGCCCCCTGCCTCACGTGATCATATCCTCCTGCAAACCCCTCTGCCTATGCTGTATCACATCAGTCCTATAACTGATGGGAAAAGGGGAACTGATGGGCTTTGTGCCCCTGTATAAAACAAGAGATGTGCCTGCTCTCTTTTAATGTGCCTGCTCCTGTGCCTGCTCCTCCACCTGTGCCTGCTCTCTTTTAATGTGCCTGCTCCCTGCTCCTGTACCTGCTCCTGTACCTGCTCCTGTGTCTGCTCCCTGCTCCTGTGCCTGCTCCCTGCTCCTGTGCCTGCTCCTGTACCTGCTCCCTGCTCCTTGTCTCTCAGAGCCGCAGCCGAAAGCTTCAATGATCCTCACAAGGGGAGAACTTTTTATGTTAATGATTCTGATTGGTCTACAGGACAACGTGATTTTATTCTGAGATATAATAACTGCTTTAACCAAACATGGACATTGTCATATCTAACAGCTATCTCCTGCTGTAAGCATGGACCCGTATCTATCTAACAGCTATCTCCTACTGTAAGCATGGACCCGTATCTATCAAACAGCTGCACTATCTCCCAAACATGGATCAGTATCTGGGGCCGAACTTCACATTTTATTATATATTAAAGTTTTATGTTAGCAAAAATGGGGCACAAATGAGCACCAGATTTATCAAAGAAAAAACACCTATTTCTTTCAATAAGATTTTTTAAATTGCTATTTTTGCCACACTTTGTTCCCCAGTTTTGCTGCCGGGGACATTACTACATTACACACCTTCCTAATTCCTGCACTTTAACCTTAAGCCCCCTGCCTCACGTGATCATATCCTACTGCAAACCCCTCTGCCTATGCTGTATCACATCAGTCCTATAACTGATGGGCTTTGTGCCCCTGTATAAAGCAAGAGATGTGCCTGCTCCCTGTTCATGTGCCTGCTCTGTGCTCCTGTGCCATGCTCCCTTCTCCCCCCTCCCTGCTCCTGTGTCTGCTCCCTGCTCCTGTGCCTGCTCCCTGCTCCTGTACCTGATCCCTGATCCTGTGTCTGCTCCTGTGCCTGCTCCGTGCTCCTGTGCCTGCTCCCTGCTCCTCCACCTGTGCCTGTTGTCTGCAGCTGTGCATGCTCCCTTCTCCCCCTCCCTGCTCCTGTGCCTGCTCCTGTGCCTGCTCCTGTGTCTGCTCCCTGCTCCTGCTCCTGTACCTGATCCCTGATCCTCTGTCTGCTCCTGTGCCTGCTCCCTGCTCCTGAGCCTGTTGCCTGCACCTTTGCCTGCTCCTCCACCTGTGCCTGTTGCCTGCTCCGGTGCCTGTTGCCTGCTCCTGTGCCATGCTCCCTGCTCCTGTGTCTGTTGTGCCTGTGGCTACAATTGTAGTCCGAAAAAGGTGCCAGAACTCTGTTCCCCTAAGTTCTACCACAATTACAATGCAGTCCTGCTGCTGATCTACCTTGCCTGCTGAACCGCTCTTTCTGCTCCATCTTTTCCCATTTCACCTCTCTATCTTTCTCACGTTATTATTACTGAGTTCTGCTGCTGGGACCCAATGCTACATCCCATATGACAAAAATACACAGTAAAATACTTTTATATTCTCTTGAAAAAGGGTAATTTAGTTTAACCCTTTGGCCAAAGCATTGTAAGCTTGCGAGCCAAGACAAGGCAGACCCTGTTCGCAAGTCCTAACACTGCCAGATAAAATACTAATATAGCTCTATTAGGATTAAAATTCCCATTTACCTCTATTAGGAGGGAGAAAGACCACATTGGATCTGTATCCAGTAGAATGAAAGGACCTACTAACTAGGGAAGTGGGGAGGGAGGGGCTTAAACCCTGGGAACGAGGAGCCAACAGCTGAGACAGCTGAGAATAAGTTAACAAACACAAAACCCCAGCAAGCACTTTTTGGGAACCCCTGGCATATGTAGTTTACAATGCTTTGGCCATTGGGCTTCTCTGTCGTTTGTTGTATACATATGCCATGCTCATTAGTTCTCCTCTTTGACACATATACATATGTAGCCCTCTTTCCCCCCCCCTAAGTGAGATTGGGGTGTGTAGGTGTATCTGACTTCTTCTCAGTGTGGTGCTATACCTGTTGGCTCACAGGAGGGCTGAGCTTCCGCCATGGGGAACCTGGGGCATTTATACTAGGGGTACTTACTTCCAACAATGCAGCGCCTCCACCTGCGATGGCTCCCACCAAAGGGGGAGTGGTTCCTCGCAGGACAATCACAATAATCGATACTCACACAGATATATATATTAACTAGGGACTTTACTCAACATGCAAGAAACAGATGACAGCAATATCAACATCATAACCTGTGTCCCTCTCTAGAGGAGACACTTACTGCGTCGCGCAGGACGCTTCCCAACACTAGGTGATCCCACCCAGTGTCCCGAGAATCCCCACCCAATGTCCCGCACTCTAGTAGAGAACGTGGGTGACTGCGCAGTCACTAATTAATGTGTTAGGCCTGTTGGTGCACATAAATAGTGAATACCTTCCGAGCACTCCGATGCTCGGGCCTGCAACACTCTTCTCAAAGGGTCAGACGTGCGATGCATCCGTCTGATCCTTTCCAGGTACTTCTTCAGGAACCCCAACGAGGGTCCCACTGCTTCACGGGAACACAACCGTCTCACGGTAACAGCAACCGAATCACGGGAACAGCAACCGCCGCTATCCCTATCTATCCCTAACTAACCCTAACGTGACAGGAACCCTAACCTAGGGCCTGTCCCTGATGAACCGCAACCTGGGGTGGCTTGGGGAAATCTCCTAGGGCCTGCGGGGTAATAACCTGCCCCACTCCCCTAACTCATCCCAGTCCTGACACTCACTGAACCCTAACACTAACACTAACACTAGCAGCTACGCACTAGCAGCTACGCACTGCAAACTTCGTAACGCGTACAGCAACTTGCTGCACACTAGCACTATGCCTTCTTGTCAGGCCTCACAGCCCTGCCAGCCGTGATCCTGACAAGACAGCACACACACACGCACTAAGGGCAGCATCCCTATCTGGGCCGTCCCTCAGCACTTACCCACTAACCTAGTGGGGAGTTGGGGCCTTACTTGGGATGTGGGGGACCTTACTCGATGCAGGAGCTGCACATGCTCTCTGCACCCTTCCTTCCCTCACAGCTCCCCAGCTCCAACTGACAAACGTGCTGCAGTCCAAACAATGTATCCACTTTCCTTGCCTGGCCTTCCTAAGCCCTATTGGCTCCCTGGTGTCACATGGGACATACAGATACTCATGGGACTCGTAGCCCCTGCTCAGAGTCTTCCCTGGTAGGCTAGGGGTTCGCGGGCTTTCCTTACCCTCCACTGCGCGTGCGCAATCTTTCCCGGGCTTTCTCTCTTCTTCCTGAGCTGTCCCTATGCTCGCGCGAGCTATCCCTAGCTCTGGGCCTTTCCCTGCGCCTACGCG
>WSYH01007689.1:0-32121 GCA_036426205.1 Ascaphus truei
AAATGGACAATATCTCCTCTACAGGACAAGGATTAATAAACAACCTGCAAGTTGCCCGACTCTTCACCTTCACTAAGGCCTCTCGAATGAGTTCTCTCTCTCCTAAATCCGTCCCAATATACCACCGCCACGAACAGCCCACAAATAAGCACGTGACTTAGATATGCAAGCAGGGTTAATACACATGGCTACTCTAGCCAACTCGCCTTTCTCCTCTGCAAGGTACCTCCAGTGAGTTACTATTAACCCCCTACTCAATTGCAAATCATATCATATCTATCCACTGCCACCACCTGAGGTATGTATATATCCATGAGCAATACTATCTGCGTTCATATACAACACTGTGTGGCTCCACAAACCTTTGACTATCAACTAATGAGTATTAACTTCTCATTTATTGTATGATAGAATAGACATTATATACATATAAACAATGCGATTTGTAATTGTATACAATACTATGTCTGGCTTTGCAAATCTTTTTTTTTTTTTTACCAATCTTTTTTCCTTTATTGGAGACAGATGGATATTGTTACATACAGGGGTTACAATCGGTACAGTACTTAACATTTTTATGGGAATAACCGGACTTGATTGTGGTCTGTGTAGACATTCTCAATAAAGCATTTTCTCAGTTTGTATTAAGAAAGAGGCGGGCATTGGGAGACTCAGGTTGGGGGGGGATAGATGGGAATGACATAAGATGGGGTGGGGGGGGGGATGTACTGGGTAGGTGGGGGGGGGAGGTGTTGGGCTACTCCTCTTTCATCGCCAGTGTTAGGGGTAGATGGGGGGAGATGGGGTAGTTTTTCTCCCTCTGTTGGGCTCTTTTGCCAGGAATTTGCTCCTCTTTTTTGGATCTAGTCTGGGGGGGAGGCTCCCGAGCTTAGCCAGGGCTCCCAGGTATTGTGGAATTGTGGCATTTTTTGTTTGAGCATTGCTGTTAATTTTTCCATGTTCATGACTAGGTTTATTCTATTTACTACTGCCCTCCTTGAGGGTGCTTTCAGCTGTTTCAAGGATGCTGTCACCGAGCATCTTGCAGCCGTGAGTATGGCAGACATCAGTCTGGTCGTGGGGGCCGGGATGTCCTCCATTGGGCTGCCCAGCACGTATGTCAGAACCTTGTTTATTTGGCCCTTGTTAGCATTTGAGTTTGACATGCTTGGCTTACAGTATACTTATTACCCTATTTTTTGCTTGAGGTTAATGGGTATGAAATCTATTTTATCATCAATATGCTGTGAACATGTGATTATTACAGCATAAAATGTACTGTTTCTTTAACTTTAGATTCAGTTTTCCCATGCAGCTTAAATCAGGATATAGATTTTAATATTTATTGAGGGATAATTAATTATTTTTTTGCTTAAGATTGCAATTATTTCTTTGGTTTGTTTCTTGTTTGCTTCATTGTTTTTGTTGTTGCTTCATTAAATTGTTCTTATTTTATTATTATTTTTTATAATTGTTATGTTTCTTTTGTGATTTTAAAATTATTTTGTAATACCATTGTTTTTTTCTCTTGGAGATTTGAAAACACACAGAGCCCAAACCCACCACATCATATATACTTGTTTCAAAAAGGAGTTCTAGTGAGATTGTGACCCCATGTAATATAGCAAAAGACAAAAAGCCTCAGTGCTACATCCAATATGACAAATTATATAGTTAAATATGTATCTTTCTATGTTTCTAAATTTCTATTGGTAAACAATTTGGAGATCCTGCCTGGTTTTAAGCTCGCTCATTCCACCTTTTAAATGGCAATTCTTGTTGGGTACCTGTGAATGACCAGTCTATTAAGACAGTTTTCCCTCCATTAGCGAGGTTAATGAGAATTTATTTTAGGGTTCAGTAGTGTTGGAACTTGCAAAAGAGGGGGGGATAAAGAAAGAAAAAAATGAACAGTGAGCAGCTAAAACAAAAACCCACGTGAAAGGAGACAATAGTTAAAACACTAATTGTCTCATATGTGCAAATAAGTGCACATATAATATGACCTAAAGGTGATGATGCACTAGATTGCGTCTGCAGCCGTCGTAGGGGGTGGCTCAGCACCCCTGGGTCTAGGAAAGTGAAACAAGAACACACCGCACAACTTAAAATAGTGAAGTATGAACAAATTAAATTTATATTAAAACATTTAAGGTTCTGCGTACATCAATATGAAAAAAACAGGTAATCAGTGAAGTACACTGGCGACACACTTTATTCGAGCTCGGCTAGTCCCACGAATTCGGGTATACCCGGGTGTATTGAGGTTTGTGACTGTTTTCTGCCCGAGTGCATTGAGGTATTTTCCAGGCAGGGATTGAAGCATTTTATTCCCACTGGCTGCAATACTGCACAGTATATATATATATATATACTGCATTACAATTCATGAATTTATGCCATCTGGTAGACACGCGAAGCATTGCAGCCTATTAAATCCTAATCATTATCATTTAACAGATCAGCCGCCCATCAGCCAGGCATGAACCCAGGCTGGGAAGGCAAACGCAACGGGGCTTGTCAGAGGTGAGGAGCGGCGCATTCCAGGTATCTGCCAGGTACATACTGGGTATTTGCTCGAGTAAAGTGTGTCGGTGCAGTATGATGGAGTTACCGCACGCCGGAACTGGAGACCGCAGATAGCAGAAACACCAGTGGTACATCAGCAGCAGAAAACGTCCTCCAAAGCACCATTCATATGGCCCCTCCGTGATCCAACAACAGTTAGGTCAATGGTGTCGGTAAGAACTGATGGTAGGTTCCCACTGTAAAGTCCAAGCACTCGTATTTCCTGCTTTGCGTCCCGCTACACGCACTTCCGGTCGCGTGACTCGGGCACACCGGTCACCAGCTGATGACGTGTCACACACAGTATACCTCTCTCAAGGGTTGGATGATAGTCCAATCGTGTGGAACATAACAGGAGCGCAACGATGTGTATATGGGGACAACCACAAATGGACCAAATAGTGCAAGTAATGCAAATATTGCAGAAATAACTGTTAGCAGTTGTTTGGCATATATCCAACACTACTTCTTCAGGGAAAAGTGGGGGATACCTTGGGGTGGTTTGCAAGCTTAAATGCTTTGATCAAAGAATTGAACCCTTATGAAGAAAAACAGATATTTACCTATATGATTTGTCATATTGGATGTAACACTGACGTTTTTTGTTTCCTATTTGGTAATTTTTTATCCTGATGCCTAAGGCTTCCCCTCAACCACTACATCCTAATTATCTATTGCGGCATGATGGTGATTAAGGGCCTCATGCAGTTTAGTCCGATAGAAATTATAGGCAGGGTTTTGAAATCGCCATTTTTTTGCCGTGTTGCTCTCACGGTGTGCAGAAAGCCCCAAATACCAGTGAGAACCCTCAGGTGGTCTCTGCGGGTCTGCGGGGCCCTCACATCTCTTTCCCGCAGGTATCCCTGTGGGTCCTCAGGTTGTACCTGTGGGCGTCCGGGGGTCCTTAGGTGGTTCGTGTTGGTCCCCGCAGGCATGCAGTACCAATCCTGTATGTCAAAAATTTAACATGGTCAACATTTAAATCAGTACACCCCCTCCCACCCCCACCAAACACATACAGTACAGTAATGGACAAAATAACTATTATCCAGATATGGATAATAGATTATCTGTCCATTATTAATCACAACATTAGCCAGCATAAATAAAGTAAATACAACCGTTCTACTTAACCCTGGCAATATGAAGGGCATCCTTGTCAGCTTACTGCAGGTCCATGTCCTCCGTTGTCAGAAAGAATACATAATAAATACAATCTAATGTCCCCTAGCCCCTTTATCACCTTAGCGGTTAATAACCACTATAGTAATTAAGAGGTTAACCCACCCTGACCCGCTACCCACACGGGAGGCCTAACTACCCACCCAGACCCACTATACCCACACTGTACCCATTGATTGTTATAGTAGTACATCATACCCATATAATAATACGGGCATGATAAGCCACTCAATGGGCACCTAATCAAAATACATTAATGCCCAAAATACACAATAATAAAACATTTCAAAACACCGAAACACCCCAATTCAATAAATAAAAACACTAGCCAACAAAGGCAATTAATACAAGCACTAACCAGCAGAACAATGAATTAATTCAACCATTACCCAACAAAGCAATTAATTCATTCATTCATAAAAGAACTAACCAGCACAAAATTGAATTAATTCAACCACTAACCAATCAAAGCAATTAATTAATAAAACAACTCGGCTAAACAATAAGGAATTAATTCAACCATTAACCAATCAAAGCAAATAATTAATAAAACATCTCAGCTAAACAACAAGGAATTAATTCAACCATTAACCAATCAAGCAATTAATTAATAAAAAAACTCGGCAACACATCCATTAAAAGCATTACCCAACGCAAGACATCATTAACAACAACGAAAATCAATCACAAAAAAATTTAAATTAATTTTGCAAAATCACAAACAATTACATCCACATAATAACACACATAGAAAAAATCACACTCAATACTAAGCAAACAATTAAAAATAAATTATTGGCCTAATAATGTAGTGATCTGTACCCTAATGTGGTACAGATTAATATATTATCAGTCAATGTGCAATGAAAAAATAAAAAAAATACACGTCCAATCGAAAAACCTGTAAAAAAAATACATTTACATACATTTAATATTTTACTTACCTTTAGAAGCGTTGGCCCTCCGACTCCCGGGGAAACAGGAAGATCACGTATCACGAAGGCCTCAAACTGCATCCGATGCTATCCGCCATGAAGATCTGGATCAGGTACCCCAATTCTTCTTTCTTTTATCTTCAATCCGCTTCTTCTATCTTCTGTAATTATTTCTTCATTTTCTTTATCTTCTGTCTTCATCTTTCAATACAAAAATCCCCATGGTAGAGTCCAACCGAAGTTGTCTCGTCGTCTTCTTGGGCTCAAATGAGGCATCACTGCCTTAAATATTGCTTGTGTTGTCACATTTGGGTGGGAACTGGTTCAACAGCCATCTGATTGTCTGTTAGAACCTTGTGTCGATTTACTTTTTTTATGACGTAATTTAAAGGGAATGATGCCAGCCAATCAGAATGGATGTGCTTAATTTCCCTTTAACATGACGTCACTAATAACAAGATGGCCGGCGTCACATGGTATTTCAGCCAATCAGATCGTGGGAACTAAATATTTTTGCACACACACTCTAGGATATACGTTGCACTTTTACTGGTTGACCACAGTTCTTCATCTGTGGCTTTAAATATATTAATCATTTTAATTTAATCACTTCTTTAACATATTATCACTTAAAATTTTTACCACATATATTGATGCGCTTGGACATATTTTGTTCTATATAATGTAGGAAGCCTACAAAGCACCTGTCTCCATTGATTGTCAGCATAGACTGCTTAGACTGCATATCCGGGTTCCCACACTCCAGTCTCGCGAGTGCCGTCATGGGTTACGTCACTACGGAAGAGCAAGGCAGCAGGAACACACCAGAGCACAGACAGAGATGGACAACAAAACAGGCTACCACCCTACTGTCCACACACAACTAATGAGCCAGGATATCCCTACCTATCAAACTGCATTCAATCAACTTATGTTTGTGAGTGCAAAACTGTTCATTTAATACAATTTTACATACAGTATCACACTATTGTTTTCCTTTCATTTCCCTCCATTCAAGGGAATTATTACAATATCCAGATATTCACCAACTGTATAATGTAAGCCATTCTCCTTAGCACATTTTCACTATTGGTCTGACCTTACTGTAAGTGGTCTTGTAGTTCCTCCAATGTATGAACTGCCACATGCACACCTCAAAAATAAATCACAAAACATGTGTTGCAAGTCGTAAATGATTGAAGTTTGTGTACATGTTGCGTATGTTTACATTTTACTGATTTTAACTGTGTTGCATATTTGCAATTATTACAATTGCCACATTTATAGAAGCCCATTGGGATTTTCTTGTGAGAATGTACACTTTTCATAGAGTTAAAGAGACTGGGAGAGAAATTGTGACCGATCGTTTTGGCTTTTTTAAAGACAATTCTTGGATTAGATCCTGTATATTTAGTCAATATATAGGGCTATATGTAGCCCTCCTTGTTACCTGTTCCTGCTTGCTGCTGTGCTCCGTTTTTTCCTCTTCACATAAAATTTAAGAAAGAATGTGGTGATGGAAAGATAAGGAATTTTTGAGGAGAGGTTACAGTGAGGGAATTTGGAGAAAGATGGTCAGGAATGTAAAAATGATTTGCTATCTTTATACTGCATGAGCATATTGAGGTGGCTAGGGTTAAATTAAGGAAATAAATAGCATTAGGGATGCTGCTGATGACAGGCCCTTTTAAAGTACCCCCACTGGTTAATTTCAGGATTTCTCCATTAGGAGTGGTTCCTAAGAAGTAACCGTGGGCATTCAGATTGATACATAATATTTTTTTTCCTAAAGGCTTTTCAGCAAATGGTGATAATGTTAGTGAGTTATGCCCGGTGAAATATGCACAATTTGATAGAGTTATGGAGCGGGTGCAGCATTCTGGTAAAGGGGCACTTATGGCAAAAACTGATATTGAATCTGCATTTAGATTGTTACTCATTAACCCAGGTTTTTTCCATTTGTCAGGGTGCGAGTTAGAGGGTTCTCTTGTGTTTACAGTACCTATGGGTGTGCAGTATCTTGTCAATATTTTGAGGCTTTTATTTATTTTTTAGAGAGGGTGGAGGCGCTGTACCATGTTTTCAGTTGCGCCAGAGCATGGGGTTGAATAATGTTTTGCATTATTTTAATGTTTTTATTTATTGGGCCAGTAGGATCTTGTGTGTGTGTGAGATTATTGTTTAAGTTTCAGGAGATGGAAGGGGAATCTGGCATACCATTAGCTTACGAAAAGAGAGAAGGACTGTAACAGGGGAGTTATCCCTGTTCAGGTAATGTGCCTCTAATCCAGCAGTGTGGTGGTTAACTGCTGGTAGTCAATTATCCAACACCACCTGCCTGATTAGCTTCTTAGAAAAGCCTGTCTTTTGAGACAGGAAGTGAGATTGTCTCTGACTCTCACAACTTGTGAGACTGACATGGGGACAGACGTCTTGAGTCTACCAGAAGAGGCTGCTTGCAAGACACAGGGGAAACTTCTAAACCTGAATGCTGACAAAACCCTGAAAAAAAGGTAGCAACCAGGGACAGAGAATATTTTCCCTCCAAACCACCAGGAACAGATAAGACTTTCATTTATAAGACTTTTTATATCTGCTCATTTCATGATATATGTTTGGGGCTGGGAGACATGCTCATCTAAAGGGAGTTGTGGACTGCATAGTATTTCCCTAGAAATACTCCCAAGTGAATAGAAGCTTTGTTTACCCCTTGTTTGGATGGTTTCCTGATGTTAAGGAAACAGGCGCAATAAAAGCCTTATTTAATTTCACCATAACCAGTCTCCCTTGCATATCTCTGTGAGCGTCTGCCTACATATGGTCGTCAGAAGTGGGACGAGAGGTGGTCTTTGAAGTTGAAGGGACCCGGAGATAGATTGCCTGTGAATTTTTTTTGTGCTTTTTGCCTACAAAAAGCCTGACCAAAGGAACTCATGCAGCAGAGACAGAGTAAAAGAGATACACACCCTTACAGGAAATCTACACTGCACTGAAACTTACAAAACCACAGATGGACTCTTTTCCCCAATCCCAAGACGAGAGAGAGACTGCTGAAGCAGGTAAACCTTATTTGCCTATCACAATAAAGTGTAATATGGACATTGAAATAGGGGGTTTGCCTTCCAGCCATAGTCAGGGTTCAAGAAGTGAGTTAGCCCTTAAAAGGGATAGGCGTTTGTTGTTTTCAAATGTTTAGTTGAAGCAGTGAATACAGATGGTGACCCACGAGCGGTACTGATTCTGCAAGTAAAGGCTGCCACACCGCATAGGACTACCAGTTGTGAATGGAGTATAAGCAGAAAAATTTGAAAATTGATGCAAGACTGTGCTGAAGCAGGGGAATTTTCAGTAAACAAGTGCTGAGGGTAAAATTGTCTACTAAAAAAAAGCAATGGCTGAGCTGTGTAAAAGGTATCCCAAAGTGTGAAGAGTGAATGTCATAATACCCAAAGTTGAGACTGAACTCAAGCAGAAAATCACGTTATTTGGCTGAAGCAGAGAGATTGTACCTAGCAAGTAAATGGTGTAAAGCAAACAGAAGTTTTTACCTAGCAACTGCACATCCAGCATACCTAATGAGAGATTATACCTAGCAAGTAAATGGTGTAAAGCACACAGAAGTTTTTACCTAGCAACTGCACATCCTGCATACCTGATGAGAGAAAATGTGTGCACAGTACTGCTGATATTGTAAAACTTACCCAAGAAAGAAAAAGTCTACAGAGATGCCTGTGAGAGCTATGACCTCTACAAGCAAAATATGCCCACCTGTAGGCCTACCACAATTGGGGCTTCTAGCAAATACAGTGGCAACAGCTGCAATAGTACCTCCTGAGGTCAGGAAGAAAACTACACCTGAGAGCCACAAAATGGAGGACAAGATGCAGCGTTCCTGTAATGAACCCTACCCCACGGAAGAGTGGCCCTTCCAATCCAATAAGGAGGAAGACATCTCTTACGGGGAACCCAAACCGAGTCACACCCACAAAACACCCCAAGAATGGTGGGGGTGCCTGAACTCGTCACGAACAGAAAAGACCGCTCTCTATAATGACGAATATGGTCGACAAAAGAAAGAGCGGGAGCAGCAGATCACCCAATATTTCTGTCAGCTAAAGCAACTGCAAGAAAAGTCTGGCGTATATAATGAAGCTGCTGAAGTATCAAATAAAGGAGACCCCAGTATTTCTGATGGGACGGAGTCATCCAAAACAAAAAGGTGGAAAAAGAAAAGCGGTTCTTCACTTACCGTGGAAGGAACAGACACGTCCGCAGATCCTGTGGAGAAAAAGGGGGACCGAGTTGCCCTGCAGCCTAGAGAAAATGGAGAATTCGTCCCGCGGTTAACCGAATATCCAGAGGGCCCAAGGCAGAAGTCGTGTACCCCAAAGAAGGGTCTGTCCGGTGCCAACAGCGAGGAACCCTCAACCAACTATCCCAGGGAAGTGGAGCCTGAACCAGTGAGTGACGATCCCTTGACCAGCCCTGAAGATGCCCTGAAAAATGCCAGGCATGACTGTGATATGCTCCGTGAGCAATTGAAACAAGAGAAAGATGGTTACACAGAGCTACAGAAAAATAACGTGAGGCTACAGAAAGATGTGCTCACAATTTACTCTTTGGCCAGGACAGAATTGGACGATCTCAAGACTGTGCTAGATACTGCAAACGCTACTATTTCCGCCATGGCTGAAAAGCAAAGCTGATAAAATGATGACTAAGCTGAAGCGGAAGTATAAGGAGGCACTGAAGCAGATGACAGTCTTTCAGCAAGAGGTTCACACTCTTCGCGTAGAGCTCAATGCCTCACAACAGGAGGTCAACAATGTCCGAACAGAGGTGGACGTATCTCATAAAGAGGTTCAGACACTCCGCAGAGCACTGGATGCCTCACATCATGATACCAACAGCTGCCGCACAGACCTGGAAGTTTCCAGAAAGGAACTACACAGTCTCACTGAGGAGCTGACATTCTAAAGCAACGATTGTCAATCTTAATACAGATCTCAAAGTCTCTCAGAAGGAGCTTCAGACACTCAACCTAGAGAAGGAAGTCTCATGCCAGGAGACTGTGATTCTCAATGCAGATGTGCGTAAATGGAAGGAGGACTGCAAGGAGACCCTGAATAGTAGAGACTGAAAAAGGAGAACATTTAAGATTAAAAAGAAAAAACTTAAAACTCAAAGAAGAAAATTTTAATTTGACAGACGACATCATGGAAAAGAATGAAAAGCTGCACGAGCTTAAAGAAATAAATAGACTTTTGGAAGGTGAGTAGTTTGTAGCAGAGCACCAACTGCAGAACCAACTTCAAGGTCTGTGTACGCACCTCGAGAAGGCCGAGGAGAAGCAGCGAACTCTGCAGGAAGACAATCTGCAGGCTGATAAAGAAATTCAAGTGCTGCAGGAACGTATGATTACCCAGTATGTTCCCGCAAAGCAGCATGAGAAACAATGGGGGTTAAAAAGACCAGAATATTTTTTAAGGCTCACAAATGAAGTAAAGGAGGAGTTGAGGGCATCATAACAGTTCTTTGAATCTTTTAACGGTCACACTTAATGCATAGAGGATGAGTATAATTTGCAGTTATTTACAGATACAGCTGCTTCTGTGAGTTTTGAGGCCCATTTGATACGGTTCAGTAATTTGGCCTAAATAATGGAGGCAGGCTGGTTTGTTAAGCAATCTGTTACTTTTTGAGTGATTCCCCTTCTTGGTCATTGTGTAATCATGGGGGAAAGATCTGGCCAACAAAAAGTGGTCTTCAGATTAGATAATATGGCAGTGGTTTGGCAGGTAAATAATTTGTTGCCAGATTCTAGACTTAATAAGTTAATTAAGGTTCTTCATTTGCAGGGTTTAAGATGGAACATACAGTATGTTTTAAGGCATATCAGGTCCCAGGGACTCAAAATACGGACAATTTTAAGGTCAGAGAGTTCTGAAAATTAGCTCCGGGTATGGCGTCAGTGAGTAATTAATGTCCCAGGCCCCAAATTGATGTGGTTGGTGAGAAACAGTGTGGCTCCAGGTTAGTGGAATGCATATTTCTGGGCATGGGAGAAATAGTGTGGTTTTAGACAAAAGTGTAAAAGAGGAAGGTTCACTGTGTCTGAAAGGGATGCATTGATTTCATTCATGCTGCTGAAGCAGCAAGAGGGATGGTTAGGTGCAACTATGGGTAAAAACATTTGTGGATAAAAGGTTTTTTTTTTAATTAAATGAGGAGGAGAATGTTACAGTATGTGGAGTTTTTTATTGAAGAAAATG
This sequence comes from Ascaphus truei, assembly GCA_036426205.1. NCBI lineage: Eukaryota > Metazoa > Chordata > Amphibia > Anura > Ascaphidae > Ascaphus > Ascaphus truei. The sequence continues at coordinate 10,958 of WSYH01007689.1, forward strand.
TTGGCAAGTGGATGAAATTTCCAGAAAGATTTACACAAGGCGGCCGAAACTACAAATGTATTATGGGATATTATACATTCAATAAGAATGATGTGTTTTTCAGAGTTCAGGTTGTTCCTTTTGCAACAGTACTGTATTTTCTTTTGCTTGTTTTGGGGCATTTAGGTATAAGTGATTTGGTGAGTCAGGCAAAGAATCTCGAGGGAGGATTGCAGGAGGAGGATGTGGGGATAAAGAAGATTCATTAAGGATCTTACTGAGGAGACTGAAAACTAATCAGAAAGAGGAAAGTATATGAAAGATAATAAGGAAATTAGGTTTAGGTATAGCATGTCCGGTAAAGACGTTACAGCGGTGTTTGGTAATTAAGCCTGAGAACCAATGATCATTATGGTTACACAGGTATGGAATCCCGTTATTACCATTTCAAATTAGGAGCGTCTTTTGGCAATGTTTGGTTAGCCAAAGATGCTAATGGTTCTGGGACAGCAATAGAAGCAGCTAGAAGTGGTTTAAGTGAAGGGAAGATTAAGAGCATTGGGAGGTGGTTATCGGAAAGGTTTAAGCAGGGCATTTTTTTGTGGTGGTACTGTCCGGTACTCAGAAGAAGAAGCCATTGGCAGAATAATAAGCATCCCTTTATTTTCTGAAGTTTGTATTGGCTGTTGTAATAGAATGAGGCAGTAGAGAACAGTCAAGTTTAGGAATGTGTCAAGCAACAGGTTTATACAATAAGTGACTTGTGTGTGTGTTTGTGTGTGTGTGTGTGCGTGCGTGTGTGCTAGTTATTGGGGAGGTGGGTTATGTATATTGGGGGTATTATGTTCATTGGGAACATTTTATGCATATTGGTGAGGGGGAGTTATGTGTATTGGGGGGTTAGTATGTATACTGGGGTTTTGGGATGGTTATGTGTATTTGGGAGGCTTAGTGTGCATTGGGGAGGGTGTTATTGGGTGTGGGAGAGAGAGGTTGGCATGTGGGTGAGAAATAGGAGGGGTGTAAGGGGGAAAGAGAGGTGGGATTTGGGGGGGAGAGAGAGACATGGGGTGTGGAGGGGGGAGAGAGGTGGGAGTGTGGGGAGAGAGGTGGGAGAGGAAGAGATTTTTTTGCAAAGGCCGCCAACACTGTGGGCATGGGCAGCTGCTACCCAGTGGACAGTCTAGTCCTGGGCCTTGGGAAAGCTGTCTGCAGTCCTGAGTATCCGCACCTCTTTTTTTTTTTTTTTATATATATACAAAAAAGCATTGGGTTTAACAGATAAATTATGTTGAATGAGGTGTTAAATTTTATTTTGTTTATTTTATGCAGGTTTGAACAAGACTTTGGGTGACTCCTATATTTATTGTGCAGATATAAGAGCAGAAGTGTGGCTTAAGGGGGTATATGTAAGTTTGCATGGTGATGGGTATTTTGTCAGAGGGTCTTATGTTTGGAAGAGATGTTATCACTGGTTTTGGGTTTACCTATATGTAGGCAGACTCGTATAACATGCAGGGGTTGGAATCATCTGGATAAAACACCATCCAATAGATTTGTGTGGGAATGAGAAGTGACTTGTGTTAATTAATGTGTCAGTTTCAGGGTATAGTTTTGGCACGGTCTGAAATACAGTAGTACAGAGATGTTATTTTAGAGGAGTGAGGCATGTGAAAGGTATTGAAGTAAAACAAAATGGAATAGATCTATGCAAAGGTTTGTGGTAGAAATAGGTGGGTTTTCATTAAACATGTGGATCTAGCAGGTAATATGGCTTGATTTTGTTTAGATGGCACAGGGTACACCTTTTAGAAGTAGTGATTAATATCTTTCATTTTGGTATGATTTAGTGGTGAATTTTGTGTGTGGTGAGTCAAGGCCAGTTTAAAGTGTTAAATGCCCTTGACTTTGTCGGTACATTCAGGAGTCCCAGGGAGATTCTCACCATTGAACAGGTGCTGAAGGTTAAATGGACCTGTAGGTGGTCCCTGATGATGTAATGGGGGCATGTCTGGCCAAGGGAGGACAGCTGGTAGGTCATGTGCAAGTCATGATAAGGAGGATAATGACCTCAATGTACGAAACCCTTATGGTGGGAATATGGAAATTCGATAAATAAAGCAGTGGCCGTTTTACCTCATTTATGATGTTTTTTTAAGACAGGGCGTATGGAGGCTCCACCGGTCATGTCAATCACACATTAAAGAAGCTTTTGCATTCACAAAGTAATGTTAATGTAAAAGCAATACCCAGTAAAATAATATGGGTGTATGTGAAGTTTAAAATGGAGAAACAATTACTTAATTACTGTATAGTTATAATTAATATCATATATGGTTTACAATATATATTTAATATGTTGAGTTTAGTATACCATTTGCAGTGGTTGTAAATGCACTGCCTACATTATATTTCCATTTTCAAACATACCTTCATTACACTGCCATGAAAATTAAAGGTTTTTCATGTGGAACTAGATTTAAAAAATCAAGCTACTTATCTTTTGTAAACAGGTTATATGGTAGCAGGACTAATCAATTAGAGCAGCCTTGTAGAGATTTACTATTTAGAGTGTCAGTGACCCTTATAGTGACCCTAGACCTTGGTGTCAAAAGTTCTTTCTGATCTTTAACTATGCATGTCTAATAAATCCACAGGGCTAATAAGAGGGCTTTATTTTCTCTACTGAGAGAAATATAGATTCATTGATTCTGAACTGCACACACCAGAGGGAATTAAAGACCAAACTTTAATTGAAAAATACCCCCGCCATGTAATTGATTACTAAATCTGAAATACTATTCTTCAACATGCTGCTGCTTATACTGTAGTAGTTGCTTCCTTCTAACAATAAATGCATACAAATCCTGGCGATTTCGAAGTTAAACTGCAACATTGCTTGAAACAAGTGTGTATTTTAAAAAAAACAAAAAAACAACAACAAACAGTAAGAAACAACGAGAGTCACAACTGACAGGAATTTGACTATACTGAAAGACACCATACATGTTGACACCTGTGATGTAATATGTACATTTTGTATCTAAAATAAATAGTAGTTACTGTAGGTTCATGTTCTCATCTAAAAGTTTTACTTTAACTTTACATGTTTTTTTCAAGTCAGAATCAGGAACACAAACCGAGAAAATTATGGAGGAAAAGGAAAAGGAAAAACATATTTAATCTCCTGACTTGAAAAAACATGTAAAGTTGAAGTAAAACTTTTAGATGAGAAACTGGCTAACTTTAAAATACCATTAGGCTAAAAGGCAAAGTTATAGATTTGAATTCACATGTAACTCATGCAACAGTATTGTTAATGCTTCACTAAGAACACAACATATATTGATAATATAGCTATTAGCAACTATTTGTATATGGAAGTGGTTTATCATATCAATAAACCTTCTAAATGAAGAACTCTGGTGTTTTGTACTGTATGTTGTTCAATATATTTTGAGTTTACAAAATTACCTTTTAATATTTTTATGATGTAAATTCAGTTATAGAATTATTATACATTTTGAACAAGCAATGTACAATATAAACAACGGTAAATATTTATGATTCATTCATTTGATATACGTACAGTAGTGCTTTCTAAAAATTATGTAACAACATTTTTATCTAGCACCACCTGTGCCTGTATTGTGTCACCGAATAAGCAAGCAAACAAGTTATAAAACTCAGGTATACATTATACAACACCAGCATAAACATAAACTAACATGTGATGTGGGTTTTTTAAGAATATGAAATGTACGGCCCAAATCCTCTCACTAACTATTTCACATTATAGTTATGGTGAAAAGTGGATCATGGAAATATTAAAAGGGTAGAAAAATACAAAGTTAATACAAAAATAAAATTATTTTCTGCTTGTTACTAAACTACTGTAAGCATTGTAACGTATTACTTCAAAGTTGTACAGTAGTATAAACTAATCAATGAATAACTAAGTTTAAAAAAATTCCCAGTATATTTATTCAAAACCCCCATATCATGCACAATTATTTGTAGATAAAATAAGATCTCTGAAGTTTGTTGGACAACAAGATTGCATAAAAATAAAGTCCACATTATTCTGGTAACAATTTGTATTTGCATATATAATGATATAGGATTTAAAAACAAATGCAAAAAATGTAATAACCATTTGGATCACAATTCTAATGCTTTTTCAGGTCTTCTGAGTATGGGACTTCTACTACACTGGTTCTGTATGTGCTTGCATTATAATTGTTTAGTATTGTTACTGCGATATTTACTGTATAATACTGATCTTTAGGCGACATTTATTCTAATGACACACCCACAGTATAACAACTGTAGATAATTGCACCGAAAAAATGTTAATAGTCATACAGACTGATTCTTCATATACAGTACTTGTACATCATCAATAGAATGGAAATAATAATAATAATATTTTTCTCTACAAGTATTGAGAAAAGTAATAGCTAATGAGTACATTCAAATATGTACACAATGGCATAATGCAAGTACTGTATTGCTTATGTTAAATTTGTCTAAAAATTCTCACTATTAACATTGCCGGACCTTTTTGTGGTAAGACATTGGGCAGCAGATGGCTTTGACCAAATTGAAAATAAAGCTGATTACGGGTACAGCTGTAGCAGTGGCTTTTATTGATTTTCCTAGAGATCAGAGTGCTTGTCACTGTTCTGACTTGTTGAATACCGACCTGATCAAAATCATGAGTTACCAGTTTGGGAATAAGTAACATTTTTAAAAATTGTACTTTTTTGATGAATTTGAGGTGTAGAGGCATATACAATGTCATGATGATTAATTACTGTAATCATTATCATAGTCTATGGAATAAAATTGGGGATATGTGTCAAGAGGAGCAATTTCCTCCAAATTAATAGAAAAAAATTGTAATCCGTGTCAACATGCACTAGCGGCATACTGAATGTATTGAATTGACTGCGCCATGGATTGAGCCACCTGTGCTGAAGCAGGGATATCCTTTAAACCTGAACTGTTAAAGGCCCTTGAGACAGGAGTTGGCCACTCCTGGTCAAAGGTAACTAATATCCAGTTGTACAGATGTAGCGCCCATTATTGTGTGCCACCTCATGGCGCAACACATTTGCTGCAAAGCCCGGGCTCGCGTGTTAAAGTAAAAAGCATTTTCCCTTTTTTTCAAACTTGCCACGAAAGTTACATAATAAATTCATATGTAACTTCTGTTCAGAAAAAGGGACTCAATTTACGGTCTGGGAATGCTTATGAGTCCCTTTTGAGAATTCTAGTGTTCAGAGTTATCATACTGCAGTGCAGTGTAGGGCTTCAGTAGCAGTTTAGCTAGAGTTAGGTTTAACCCCTGCATATTAAACCTAACCCTCTCCCAACCAATACTCAAGCCCTACTATAACACTATGTTATTTCCAATGCAGCAAATTTGTAGAAATTGCATAACTTTTAGCTGCAAGTTTTTTAAAATGCTTTGAATACGGTGGGGCAGCTTTGCCGCGTTTTAGTATGTGAAAAATTCAATAGATCACCCAGAACTGTGCCACAGAGAGAACAAATATCTCTGCTATATTTGTGTAGCGGTCATGTAAAATGGCTACAGTCATCTCTCCTGCTGACAGTAAGGCCTGGTAAGTTGTGGGCATGCCAGCAGTAATTATGGAGGTTTGCCCTCACACCCTGGTGGGGTGCCCTGTGTATGGATGGGAGTAGTCACATGCTCTGACTCCATGGTTAGTGATGTCAGAGGTGTGTCAGCTTCCAGAGTGTACATAAGGCACAGCACTGAGTCTAAAGTTAGTTCTGCCAGAGATCTGCATCCAGTTCTGAAAGGAGTTCGAGTTCAAGTACTAGCCTGAGTTAATAGGAGTTCTAGTTATGTTATAGTAACTGAAGAGGAGACTGTGTCCAGGGACCTGGCACAGGGCAGTGATCCCTGCGGGGATAGGGAATCCCTATCTAAGGAGAGATACACCTTTTAAAGGGAGGCACTGACTGGAGAATGAGTGGCTAAGAATATACTGCGAGGGGCAGCTAGCCCACATCAACCAATAAAGATGTTCTCATTCACAAACCCTCTCGTGTACATGTGTGGAGTGAATGTACAGAGAGGAGCACCACGGAGGAGTTCCTCAACAGGATCATCCCCTTGCGGACGCAGGGACCCTGATGAGGTGGAGGCGCTGCACTGGAACTAGGTGAGACTCAGCACACTACCTCAGCTGCCTGTCTGGACGGGTCCTCCCCACACACCATCATGCGGGAGACTCAGGAGTCCTGTTGCCAACAGGTGCACCACCAGACACTACCACACTGTAATGGGGGCCGGTTAGACCACAGGGGCCAATGTGAGATTGGGTGGGTCAGGCCGGTTCAGAAATACCGTTACATTTGTATTTACAGCATAGCACTTTGTTTTATCAATGTTGAAAAATACTACGAGTGCTCATTTGCACGTTGTTACCATGAGTCCTTCCTTAGCTGCAGTGGATGCACTGTATGCTGTGTGCTTATAGAGTTAGGCAGGTGTGTGGGACCTGCCTGAGACATGTGAATGTGCTCATAAGTTTTTGTTATCATTGCCGAATAAAACTTTGCATCAACTTACAGGGCCTGGCTGGCACATTTTTGACTGTGGGCCCAGCACGGCGCACCAGCACAGGTATCAAGCGCCCCCGACTTCACAAACACAACAGATAATTGCAACGTATAACCAAAAACATACACACCAGATACATGTACACACCAGATACATATGCCATACACATCAGATAAACAGTACACACTTAGGCTTGTAATATAGTGCGTGCTGGTGCGTGTGCGTTCACGGCATTGCACATGCAAGTGGCGCGGGTGTTTCATTTACAGAGAGTAAGCGGTGACACGCGGGGCTAGAGGGCGTGGCTCTGATGTTTCTAGGCTGCTCTGTGATTATGTGTGTATGTGGTTCTAGGCTGCTCTGTGATTGGTTCATAGTGTCACGTGGCGCGGCGACAGCGCAAAAATACAATTCTCTTGAATTTTCTCTGGTCTGCTGCGCCACCGCTCATGGCCGTGCACACGCGTCTCAAGTATACAAACGTCTGGCTAACACAGCCAATTATAATTGACGCACGCGCACGGCAGTGCATGCGTGCGCACTATATTACAGCCCTTACTAGGTACAGGTGCCATACACACTAGAGATACACACTTACTACTGTAGTGCCGACGGTTATTCTTTTTTTTTTTTTAGTATTCAAAAAAGGTGTATTAGAACAGACACAAAAGACAGAAGGTTTTGGTTCCCCAGGGGGGATTTTCTTCTTGGGGGGGGGGAGGAAGGGGGGTGTTGGTGTGTGTGTGTGTGTGTATTCCAGGCAAAAGGTGACACGTGTGCTGATTTGCATGTCATTTCCCATAATCCCTTGCTGCAGTGGGAGCACTGTATATTAGGTGATAATGGTTGAAAGGCGGGGTTGCAGACCTGTCTAAGACGTGAATGTGCTCACAAGTGGTATTCTTTATTGGCTATATGCTAACGGTGGAGGTTTTTTTGTTGCCTATTTCACCCACCATAACTTAAAATGTAATGAGATATTTTGCATAGAGATATATTTTCGCATACTGCACAGGGGGATGGATAGGTTTCAGTCACAGATACATTCCAAGATGCACTGTTTTTTTTTTTTTTTTTTTAACCAATCTTTTTTCCTTTATTGGAGACAGATGGATATCGTTACATACAGGGGTTACAATCGGTACAGTACTTAACATTTGTATGGGAATAACCGGACTTGATTTTGGTCTGTGTAGACATTCTCAATAAAGCATTTTCTCAGTTTGTGTTAAGAAAGAGGCGGGTAGGGGGAGACTCAGGTTGGGGGGGGATAGATGGGAATGACATAAGATGGGGTGGGGGGGAGGGGGGGGGATGTACGGGGGGGGGGGGGGGGGGGGGGGGGGGGGGGGGAGGTGTTGGGTTACTCCTCTCTCATCATCAGTGTTAGGGTCAGGTGGAGGGAGATGGGGTATCTATTCTCCTTCTGTTGGGCTCTTTTGCCAGGAATTTTGCTCCTCTTTTTTGGATCTAGTCTGGGGGGGAGGCTCCTGAGCTTATCCAGGGTTCCCAGGTATTGTGGAATTGTGGCATTTTTTGTTTGAGCATTGCTGTTAATTTTTCCATGTTCATGACTAGGTTTATTCTATTTACTACTGCCCTCCTTGAGGGTGCTTTCAGTTGTTTCCAGGATGCTGCCACCGAGCATCTTGCGGCCGTGAGTATGGCAGACATCAGTCTGGTCGTGGGGGCCGGGATGTCCTCCATTGGGCTGCCCAGCACGTATGTCAGAGGGTCCAGCGGCACCTCCAGGCCCAGGGTCTCGTCCAGCAATCTCTGGACTCTGGACCAGAATTTCTGGATTTCAGGACATGTCCACCAAATGTGGCCATGTCTCCCTTTTGTCCACATCCTCTCCAGCACAGGTCCGTTGCGCCGGGGAAGATCTGGCTCAATCTACTCGGGGTCAGGTACCAGTGAAATAGTATTTTGTATATGTTTTCTTTTGTTACCGAGCAAATTGATGTTTTGGGGGCTGCCTCCCAGATGTCCTCCCAATCTTCGAGATCTAGAGGTATGCCCAGGTCTAAACACCATTTTTGCATATAAGCATGTGTGGGCGAGGGGAGGGAGTTTTCGATTATACTGTAAATTGATGAGATTAGTCCCTTCTGGTATTCTCTCACTTGGCAGAGGGACTCAAATTTGGTTAAGGGGGGGAATTTTGAGGACGGGGATAGAGCTCTGAGGAAATGTCTTAGCTGTAAGAATGCGAAAATGGGGAAGTGGGGGGCCGTTAGTTTGTTTTTGAGCTCCTGGAAGGACAGAGCTTCGTTATTCTCTAGTAGATCCACTACCGTGTTAATATGAAGGTCCTGAAATAGACCGATTTGGGCTTGGGTGCATCCCGGAGGGAATTCAGGGTTCCCAAGTATGGGGGTGAGTTGGGAGGGGGGTGAAGTTAGGCCATATTTCCCTCTGTTTTTGGACCAAATAGACCACGTGCATTTCATTGCTCCTAGTTCAAATTTCTGGGGAGGTTTTTCTTTATATTCTGGGGACCATAACAATACTGGGAGAGGGACAGGGGATACATAGCTAGCCTCCATTTCCAACCAGCAGGCTGTATGCGGGGGGTTGTTCCAGACCACTGCCTGTCTGAGCTGGGTCGCGTGGTAGTATCTGACCACATCTGGTACTTCCAGTCCGCCTCTCGTTTTAGCTGCTATAAGCACCGACCTCGGGACTCTAGGTTTTCTATGCTTCCATATAAATTGCATTATCTGCTTTTGTATGTCTTTTAGCTCGGCTAGTGGTATTGGGATTGGAAGGGTTTGGAAATAATATAACAGGCGGGGAAGAATATTCATTTTAGCGGAGACGATTCTGCCAAACCAGGAAATCTGGTATGTATTCCATGTCTCAAGATCTCTTTTAATTTGACTAAATAGGGGGGGATAGTTAGTTTTATATAGCATGGAATACATTTTAGTAATTTTTATTCCTAGGTATTTTATATGGGACATGTTCCATCTATATTTGTAGTTTGATTGGAGAAGTTTCCATGTGGTTTCGGGGAGGGATATATTCAGTGCCTCAGATTTGTCCCTGTTTATCTTGTAGTCTGAGGCCTGACTAAATTGATCTAATAATTTGTGTAGGTTGGGCAGGGAAATATGTGGGTTAGCTAGGGTCAGAATGACGTCGTCCGCGAAAAGGGATATTTTATAATTTTTGTCAGCTATAGTTATACCTGTAATGTTCGGGTCTGCTCTAACTTGGGCCGCCAGTGGTTCTATTGATATTGCGAATAGCAAAGGGGATAGGGGGCAACCCTGTCTGGTTCCGTTTCTAATATGGATCGGACTGGATTGTCCTCCTGGTAATTTCAAGTATGCCGTGGGGTTCTGGTAAAGTGCCCTGATCCCCTCTAGAAACGGGCCTGAGAAGCCGAATTTGAGCAGGGTTTTATCTAGGAAGGTCCATTTGATACGGTTGAAGGCCTTCTCGGCGTCTAGACTGAGGATCATAGCTTGGAGTTTGTTGAGATGCACGTGGTCGATGATATTAATAATTTTGCAGGTGTTGTCAGAGGCCTGTCTTCCTGACACAAATCCCACTTCTATATGAATTAGTCTGGGGAGAATAGGGTTTAACCGGTTTGCTAGGATCTTGCTAAAGAGTTTCAGGTCTGTGTTAAGCAGGAAGATTGGTCTGTAGTTACCGCATTGCAGCGGGTCCCTTCCTTCCTTATGGATGATAGCTAGGTTGGCAGCCGAAATTGTGCCTGGGATCGGGGCTCCTTCTAGGAAGGAGTTAAACATATCGAGTAGAAAGGGGGAGTGCGGCACTCTAAATTTTTTATAATAGGCGTTTGAGAAGCCGTCTGGACCAGGGGTTTTGGCTATCTTAAGGGTGCTTATGGCTTGTGCCAATTCCTCCTGGGTGATCTTTCCATTTAGGGCTTTGAGCTCCTCGTCCGTGAGAGATGGTAGATTACATCTTGCCAAAAAATGCGAGATATAGTCTACGTCTACTGGGTCTTGGTTAGGGGGGTGGAGATTGTAGAGCTCCGTGTAATATTTTGCAAATTCTTGGGCAATTTCTTTTTCAATATAAGTGGTGTGGCCTCCTTTAGTACGGATTTTTGTAATTTGGCCCCTTGCTTTTATGCCCCGAAGTTTTGATGCTAGAAGTTTATCAACTTTGTTGCCTTTATCATAAAACCTCTGGTTGGTCCATTTAAGCTTTCTCTCCACCTCCTCTAATTGGGACTGTTTTAGTTCAGTCCTTGTTTTTTCAAGTATTCTGAGTAGTTTCTTGGAAGGTGAATTTTTATGTTGTTGTTCCAGGGTAGTTATTTTTTCAGTTAGCACCTTTTGCGTTTTTAGTTTTTTTTTTTTTGTAAGATGCCAGGGAGATTAGGTCTCCTCTGATTTGAGCTTTGTGGGCTTCCCACAGTGTTGACGCTAAGGGAACTGACCCTTTGTTTTGTTCAAAGAACATAGCTAGTTTGTGCCGAATCGTATCTACTGTTTGGGGGTCGTTTAGTAAGGAATCGTTAAGTTTCCAATTATAAGAGGTGTGTTTCACAAATGGGAGAGATAATATCAAGTCTATCGGGGCATGGTCAGACCACGTTATCGGCCCTATATTGGAGTGGGAGGACGCCTGGAGGACATTTGTGGAGCCTATGAAATAGTCAATCCACGAGTATGATTGGTGTGGGGCTGAGAAGAACGTATAGTCCCTCTGGCCTACGTGCTGGACCCTCCAAATATCCGTGAGGGAGAAACTCTTTAAGATCTCTCTGTCTTGTCGCTTTTTGTTGGGTCTGGGGAAGAGGGGGGGACTTGGGAATTAATGACCTTTTCCCGTTGCGTCAAATCATTTTTCATAGCACCACCAATATACAGATTGCATAGGTTACATTTTTAAGCCAAAGAGGATATACATCAGTTGTAAGTTCCCAATCGCACATTCTCTTATTTTTCTCTTGATACCGGCGGGAGTTCATAGGTAACTTTAAGGAACCGGTTCTCTTTTGTAGATTGCCAGTCGGGGGAGCCTGGGTGGGGGGTGTGTTATGGGTTGGGGGGGAGGGGTCTTGGGGTTAGTGATCTTTCCCAGTGCAATGTTATTTTTCATGTCAACTCAGTACACGGATTTTTATGTTGCCTTTTTAGACTGACAGGTTTTTGACAGAGGGAAACTCCAAACCCACATTGTCTTGGTGTACATCTTGGCAGGCTGTGTGTATTCCCATACGACTTTAAAGAAACCATTTCCCTTTATATATAACCAGTCGGGGGAACCGGGAGGGAGGGGAGGAAGGTGGGGAGTTGGGGGGGGGCATATAAAGTGAGTGGCGTTGCTCCCTCCTTATTCGTGACCAACCTCCCCCAACACATTAAAATGAGATTAAATGTTTATGGGAGAGCGTCTCTGGAAGTGCCAATTCGTAGTATGAACGGATGTTTACAACGCTCATATTCACCTGCATCACTAGATTCTTATTCATTTTCAACTTTGATCAACTAACTGCCTTCAGCCCTCACCTTGGAACACATTTACCTGATGACGTGCGGATCTGTGGTGTCGATTGTATGTGGGCAAAAACCACAGACCCCTAAAACGAGAATTTTAGAAATATTGGTATGTTTCGCAATGTCTAACAGACACAACAGTCTGCGAGGCAGTTGTTATGTTTTGAAACTACATAAAGGTGCCCTAAGGTTATGCATGCTGTGGAATTGAAACACAACCTATAGATCAAAGAGGCGTAACTTGGGACCATTAAGACTTTTGTTACAACAGGTAGAGTCTCTGATTTCCAGCTTCAACATGCACCACGAGTGGACTAAAACAAAGGGTTCTCCTAATTTTCCCATTTTATTTTAATGCGACCCTCATATTATGTATAAGATGTGATGAGTATTGGCTGTTAATATGGTCTCATCCTCATTCCTAACACAGTACATTACCACTTAATATCCATTAGCCTAGAGTACATCTGACCTGCATTGACATTAGTGGGCCAGGCGCTTTTTCCTTATTAACAACTCCTCTAGCCTAAACCGCTATACTCTCAAACTCATTTCTGCTAAATGGGCCAACTACCATTGCAGTGATTATTCCAGTATATAAGAAAGGCTTTCACTCAATAGGATTTACTCTTCAACTGTATCCACCTAATTAATGTATGTTCTTTTTTTTTTTTTTTTTACCAATCTTTTTCCTTTATTGGAGACAGATGGATATTGTTACATACAGGGTTACAATCGGTACAAGTACTTAACATTTTATATGGGAATAACCGGGCTTGATTGTGGTCGTGTAGACATTCTCAATAAAGCATTTTTCCAGTTTGTATTAAGAAAGAGGTGGGCAGGGGGAGACTAGTTTGGGGGGATAGATGGGAACCTAAGTATGGGGTGGAGGGGGGGAATGTACTGGTAGGGTATTGCTTGGTGGGGGGGGTGGGGGGGTTGTTTGGGCTCCTCCTTCTCTCTCTCTGTTGGGAGTTTGATGGCTGATGGGGTAGTTTTTCTCCTCTCTGTTGGACCTCTTTTGCCAGATTTGTCTCCCCTCTTTTTTGGATCTAGTCCTGGGGGGGAGGCTCCCGAGCTTATCCAGGGCTCCCAGGTTATTGTGGATTTTTTGTTTGAGCATTGCTGTTATTTTTCCAGTTCAATGAACTAGGTATTATTTCTATTTACTACTGCCCTCCTTGAGGGTGCTTTCAGCTTTTCCAGGATGCTGCCACGCCGAGATCTTTCAGCCGTGAGTATGGCAGACATCAGTCTGGTTCGTGGGGGCCGGGATGTCCTCCATTGGGCTGCCCAGCACGTATGTCGAGGTCCAGCGCACCTCGGCCCAGGCCCTCGTCCAGCATCTCTTGGACCTGGTCCAGAATTTCTGGATTTTCAGAACATGTCACCAAATGTGGGCCATGTCTCCTTTTGTTCCACATCCTCTCCAGCACAGGTCTGATGCGCCGGGGAATAGATCTGGCTCAATCTTACTCGAGGTCAGGTACCAGTGAAATAGTTTTTGTACATGTTTTTCTTTTGTTACCGGAGCAGCAGGACTGGGTGATGGAGATGGTTAGTGCGCATTAGGTTTTGGGCTGCCTCCCAGATGTCCTCCAATTCTTCGAGATCTAGAGGTTGCCCAGGTCAACCCTTTTTGCATTATCCTGTGTGGCATTTTTTCTTTTTATGTTATAATTGTGTGATTAGTCCCCTTCTGGTATTCTCTCACTTGCGCAGAGGGACTCAAATTTGGTTAGGGGGAGGAATTTTTGAGGACGGGATAGAGCTTGAGGAAATGTCTTAGCTGTAAGAATGCAAATGGGAGAGTGGGGGCCGTCTAGTTTGTTTTTTGACGCTCCTGAAGGACAGAGTCGTCGTTATTCTCTAGCAGATCCCTAGCCAGTGTTAATATGAAGGTCCTGAAATAGGACCGATTTGGCTTGGGTGCATCCGGAGGGAATTCAGGTGTTCCCAAGTAGGGGGTGAGTTGGAGGGGGTGCATTTTAGGCCATATTTCCCTCTGTTTTTTGGACCAAAATAGAACCCACGTGCATTTCATTGCTCCTAGTTCAAATTTCTGGGAGAGTTTTTCTTTAATTATTCTGGGTGACCATAATATATACTGGAGGGGGACAGGGGATACATAAGCTAGCCTCCATTTCCAACCAGCAGGCTGTACGCCAGGGGGTTGTTCCAGACCACTGCCTGTCCGAGCTGGGTCGTCGTGGTAGTATCTGACCCAACATCTGTTACTTTCCCCCTCCCCTCGTTTTAGCTGCCATAAGCACCAGACCTCGGGCACTCGGGTTTTCTATTGCTTCCTATAAATTGCATATCTGCTTTTGTATGTCTCTATCTCCACTCGGCGTAGTGGTATTGGATTGGGAGTGTTTTTTGGAAATATATAACAGGCGGGGAAAATATCATTTGTACGGAGACGATTCTGCAAACCAGGAAATCATGGTATGTATTCCATGTCTCGACTCGTCTTTTAATTTGACTAAATAGGGGGGGATAGTTAGTTTTATAATAGGCATGGAATACGTTTTAGATATTTTAATTCCTAGGTATTTTATATGGGACAGTTCATCCTCTATATTTGTAGTTTGATTGGAGAAGTTTCCATGTGGTTTGCGGGAGGGATATATTCAGTCTCAATTTGTCCCTGTTTATCTTGTAGTCTGAGGCCTGACTAAATTGATCTAATAATTTGTGTAGGTGGGGCAGGGAGTAGTGTGGGTTAGTTAGGGTCAGAATGATGTCGTCCCGAAAATGGATATATCTTATCATTTTGTCGCAGCTATAGTTTATACCAGTATATGTTCGGGTGTCTGCTCTAACTTGGGCCGCCAGTGGTTTCTATTGATATTGCGAATAGCAAATGGGGATAGGGGGCAACCCTGTCTGGTCCGTTTCTAATATGGATCGGACTGGATTGTCCTCCTGGTATTTTCAGGTATGCCGTGGTTCTGGTAAAGTGCTCTGATCCCCTCTAGAAACGGGCCTGAGAAGCCCGAATTTGAGCAGGGTTTTATCTAGAAGGTCAATTTGAATACGGTGGAAGGCCTTCTCTGGCCGTCTAGACCTGAGGATCATAGCTTGGAGTTTGTTGAGATGCACGTGGTCGATGATATAATATTTTGCGGGTGTTGTCAGAGGCCCTGTCTTCCTGCACAAATCCCACTTGGTCTATATGATTGTCGGGGAGAATAGGGTTTAACCCGGTTTGCCAGGATCTTGCTAAAGAGTTTCAGGTCTTTAGCGGAGATTGGTCTGTATTACCCGTCGACATTGCACGGGTCCCTTCCTTCCTTCCTATGGATGATAGCTGAGGTTGGCAGCCGAATTGTTGCCTGGGATATCGGGGGCTCCTTCTAGGAAGGAGTTAAACATTCGAGTAGAAAGGGGGAGGCGGCACTCTAAATTTTTTATAATAGCGTTTGAGAAGCCGATCTGGACCAGGGGGTTTTGGCTATCTTAAGGTGCTTATGGCTTGTGCCAATTTCCTCCTGGTGATCTTACCATTTAGGGCTTTGACTCCTCGTCCGTAAGATAGAGTGTAGATTAATCTTGCCAAAATTGCGAGATATAGTCTACGTCTACTGGTCTTGGTTAGGGGGGTGAGATTGTAGAGCTCCGTGTAGTATTTTGCAATTCTTGGGTAATTTCTTTTTCAATATAAGTGTGTCGTGTGCCTCCTTTAGTTCGAATTTTTAATTTGGGCCCTTTTTGTTTATGCCCCGAAGTTTTTTGATGCTAGAAGTTTATCAGCTTTGCTGCCTTTATCATAAAACCTCTCTGGTTGGGTCCATTTAGCTTTCTCTCCCATCCACCCAGAGCTCCTCTCATTTGCTCGGGTACTGTTTTCTAGTTCTCATTCCCTTGTTTTTTTCAAGTTTGGAAATTAATGACCTTTCCCTTTACCCAATTCTTCATTTTTTCAAATTTCATGTAACCAGGCCGGGATTTAATGGGAAACGGAAAGTCTGGGTATGGCGACTCCCGGGGGGAGAGAGGGGCGGATCCCCAGAATAGGAGCGGGTCATGCCGGAGGTGAGGTGGTCATCCGGGTGCATAAAATGCGGCTCCTTGGGCTGGAGTTGGGCATGCGCTGGGGGGTGGTTTGATCCCGAGGGAACCGCAAACGGCGCATGATTATGCGAAGCTAGGCGCCCCGCGAACGGAGGGAAAAAGGACAGCGCCCCCTGGCGGCTGCGCCGTAGGACCGGCTTGAAGGCAACGCCCGGCTTCATCCTCGATTGCCAATGTTACAATTTTTTAGACATACAGGACACATCAATGGGATAGGCTCCCAATCGGCACTTCTCGTTATTATTTCTCTTGGTACACTGAGGAGTTTCATAGGTATTTTAGAGGGAGACCGGTTCTCTTTCTAGATTGCCAGTCGTGGGAAGCCTGGGTGGGGGGGGGGGGGTTAGTTGGGTAGGGATTAGTGATCTTTTCCCAATGCAATGTTATTTTTCATGTCACAAAGATCCTAGCATCCAGATTTTTATGTTGCCTTTTTAGCTGACAGTTTTTTGACAAGGTAAAACTACCCAACATGCATTGTCCTTGGTGTACATTTTGGCAGGCTGTGTGTCTTCCTTGTCAACTTTAAAGAAACCATTTCCCTTTATATCTAATACCGGATCGGTGGGGGTGAGCCCCGGGGGGGATGGGGGAAGGTGGGGGAAGGTGGGGGAAGGAGGGGTGGGAGGAAAGCTGAGTTATCTCTCTCTCTCTAAGACGGGGGGGAGGAAGCTGATTTAACTCTCTAGACATAGGTATAGTTCACAACTTATAGATAAACTTTTTGACAGTTTGTGACATTTGTAAACCCTTGCTGTGCTTGTTTTTTGTATATGTCTTGAACAACTGTGGGCCTTTGTCGCCCGTTATTAGTCAATAAATCACCTTCGTATTCTATTCATTCAGGGGGGGGGATGAAGGTAGACATCTATGTATGCATTTGGGTTTGTATATTGCATTGTTGGAAAACCTCTATATGTGGTAGTTCACGGTCCTGTGAGGGGTTAATAGAGTTCTTGCCATCGATCGGAGTATCCTCGGCAAATCTAGTACCCCAGCTGCGTCGGGGGGAGGAGAGGGGGGGGGGAGGTTGGTGGTTCATCATCTATGCCCTTAGGGATGGGTGTGGGGGGGGGGGGGGTGGGGGTGTTGCTTTCATACGACCTGTCTCTTGGAGATTTCAGCCAGGGGGGGGGGGAGGATTCCGTTATCCAAGTGGAGATCAGGGGGCCAGCGGCCCTGTCAATGCGGGTGCCTCTGTGTTGAGTTCCCTTTCTTCCGGGATGTAGAGACGGGGGGGAGGAATCGTGTGAGGGGAAGAGGTAGGAGGTGGTCGTTTTCCCTTGGGGTTATTGCGCTGTTTCGCGCGTGCGGGTCTTGCAAACTCGTTCCTGGGGTTTGTTCCTCGGAGCTGATGACGTTGATGGCTTCGGTCTTCAACACTCCCCAAGGTGGACCGGTAGGCGGATGGATCCGCGGTGCTGTCTCAACGGTGGTAGATCCGTCGTCTGTCGGCTTGTGCTGAGGCTCAGGGCGGTTCGGCCCGGGACGGGAGAGGTAAGGAGAGGGAAGGAGGAGATCGGAAGATGAGCCTCTCCCCAGACAAAGACATGTCTCTCTAAGTACTGCTGGACCATCTAAGCCAAAATGATCTCCACTAAATTGACCCTAGCAATTTATTTGTTTTTTGGGGTTAGACTTGGGTATAAGAGTGATGGATTTAAACTTTGTAAAGTAGTTGTACCCAACTCTATTTTTCATCAGTAGATGT
Source organism: Ascaphus truei (assembly GCA_036426205.1). Classification (NCBI taxonomy): domain Eukaryota; kingdom Metazoa; phylum Chordata; class Amphibia; order Anura; family Ascaphidae; genus Ascaphus; species Ascaphus truei. The sequence continues at coordinate 28,812 of WSYH01007689.1, forward strand.
TTTAATTTTGGCAAAAACTCTTTAGAGCTAATTTTCACATAGATTTTTGTACATATATATAAATGTTCAAAATTGTTGGGTCACTTGGTGGTGAGATCGAACGTTAAAACCTTTAATAATAATACTTTCATACGACCTGTCTTTTGGAGACTGCAGCCAGGGAGGGGGGGGGGTTCCGTTGTCCAAGTGGAGTTCAGGGGGCCAGCGGCCCTGTCAGTGCGGGTGCCTCGGTGTTGAGTTCCCTTTCCTCCGGGATGTAGAGATGGGGGGGGAAAGGTGTGAGGGAATAAGATAGGAGGTGGTCGTTTTCCCTCGGGGTTACTGCGCCGTTACGCGCGTGCGGGTCTTGCAATCTCGTTCCCGGAGCTCGATCCTCGGAGCTGATGACGTTGATGGCTTCGGTCCTCGACACTCCCCGAGGTGGACCGGAAGGCGGATGGATCCCCGGTGCTGTCTCAACGATGGTAGATCCGGCTTCTGTCGGCTTGTGCTGAGGCTCAGAGCGGTTCGGCCCGGGACGGAAGAGGTAAGGAGAAGGAAGGGGGGGGGGGGGGCGCTCGGGGTTCTAGGGGGGGATTTCCTGGTGCTCTTGTGGTTTGGTCGGTTAAGGGAGGTTTGCACTGGGGAGTTAGACTGAGTGGGGCGAGAGTTCGGTGTGGTGGGGAGGCTTGGCTGGAGTGTGTTGATCAGCCGTCTTGTTCTTGAGTTGCAGGCCTTGCTGTTCCCTGGGTCTTTTGGCTGGCGATTCTTTCCGATGCTCTCGGTGTTTCGGCCGGGTCTGCTCGCGTTGTTCTGGGGGGGCTTCTCTCTCTTTCCTCATCTCTCCGGTTGGGGACGCCGATCGCTTTGAGGAACTCTTTGATGTCTTCAGGGTCGGTGATGGTGTAGAACCGCCCGTTCCTTGGGACAATGAGCTTGAAGGGGAAGCCCCAGCGGTAGGGGATTCCGCGGTCCCTGAGAAGAGCTGTGAGAGGCTTCATCCCTTGCCTCTTTAGGACTGTCGATCTGGAAAGGTCGTTAAATATTTGGATTGTGCAGTCATCCATTTTGACGCAGCCTTCCCTTCTCGCAGCTGCAGAGATCTTTTCTTTCGCCGTGTATGTGTGGAACTTCATTATTATATCCCTTGGACGATTAGGGTCTGGCGATTTAGGGCTAAGGGCTTTGTGTGCCCTGTCGAGCAGGAGCTCGTGTTCCGTGAGGTCGGGGACCAGCTTTAAGAAAATCTTCTTGAGGTAAGTTGGCAGATTCTGGGGGGACCGTCTCAGGTATTCCCCTGAATCGCAGGTTCTGCCTGCGGTCTCTGTTTTCATGGTCCTCGATGGTGTTTTTTAGCGCGGCAATCTCGTGGCCCATTCTTGCCAATTCATCCTCTAAGTTGGAGTGTGAGTCTGCAATCGTTGTGATTTTCGCCTCCACTTCGTCTGCTCGTGCACTCAACTTGCTGACGTCTGCTCTAATGTCCCTTAAAACCTTCTCGAGGTCTTGTATAAATCCTTTTCTCATTTTGAGAAGCAGGGCTTCGAAAAAAGCCGGGTTGAGCTCCTGTTGTGCAGGGTTTGCCTGCTGTATATCAGCCGCCTCCGCGGCGTCCTCGTGCTCTTCGTCGCCATCTTGGGAGTCTGATGCCAGCTCCATCTGTCGCTGTGCTGGCTGGAAGAACTTGGTTACGGGGTTCTGCGCTTTCTTTTGGTTCTTCCCTGTCATGCCTGGCTACTTTGGGGAGGTTGCTAGTCACTTTTTAGGGTGAAATCGATCGGTTTGGAGTGCTTTTCTTATAGCGTTATGGGGAGCTCTCCTTTTACCCTTCCATTCACGGTGATGTCACCGGAAGTCTCCTGCTTTGCAAATCTTTAAGTATTAACTCTCTACCTATTATATCATATATCAGTCATCAGGAGCTAAGCTAACTACCAGCAAGGGTACTGCACCAACTGTCAGTCTAGGGGATATACACCCTGTGTGTGCTCCTATTCCTTTGCTCTCTATACAACTATCTTATATTATATATAGCGGTAGACTTTTTGGGGACTATCATACACATCTGGACTAAACAATATGTTCCTACGAGATGTTAGACACCAATACCCCTATCTACACGTACTACTCTTCAGAGAATGTTATATATTATTTTTATTACGATTCACTGTATTTGTTTACCATTTTGTGCCTATAAATTAGTTGTAATAAAATGTTATTTTTGTTTTTAACATTCTGATCCTCACGTCACTTTGACTGCCACTCCCAGACAAACTATTTGGTGGACCATTGTTGTCCGATACTTTCACTTACAGGCATTGAGTGCAGCAACTGGGGATTCTTTCGATCCCATTTGGATCAACTCTGTACAGCAAAGAGACTTTGGTATTCAATAATATTAAAAGGCTCAACCCCTCCTAGGACAACAGTAAATTAAGGACTGTGACTGGTTTATTAGGTTAAAAAAAAAAAAAAAAGCTAAATGCCACCCAAAAGCTAATTACCACCCAAAATCTTTGGATTTTTTTTTTTTTAACAACATTTAGCAAGTGTATTTCGGTGATAAAACGGTTTGTTCGTCCTCAAAAGCCCAGGTAAAGAGTAAATGTTTTCGTTTGCTCTGTTCCTTGTTTCCAAAGTAAGTATGAAGCAGTTATTAGTCAAACATTAAAGTGGCTATTCATTGAACTACGATAGTCTAGTTTGTAAAATGTACTATATGTTATAGTGTAGCCCAGATAATTGGGGACGTAACCATTACTTGCAATTTTCTGTACAGCATGTGAAAAAGTATTAAGTTAAATGAGGGACTACATGTGACTAAATTATTTTATTTTACAGCCACCGACACTCTATTAACAAGTGGTACTAAAGCAACACTGCTGTTCTGAACCAGTGTAGCAAAAGGTGTGTCAAGTGTAGGGGAGAAGGAGTTTCTCAGTGAGTAAAGACACTGACTGGCTTTGAGTTTGAACCTGGTTCAATTTCCGCTGTCGGCTGCTTGTGACCTTGGCCAACTTTATCTCCTTGTGCCTCAGGCACCAAAAAAAAAAAAAAAAACACAGCTGGGAAAAGCCTTTGCTAATAATGGTATTCTGAACTTTAAAAACTTTATATTTGCATTTTTGTTTTATATACAAAGAAACAATATAAATATTATCATGTAGCAAAGAGGCATGTCATGTTTTAAATTCAGGCACTTTTGAAACCTGTGGCATATCTATGTCCAACATGATGTGTTTTACCAACTAATCATCCCTTTTAAATAAAAAAGTGTTATGTGCTATAATTTTGTTCTGGCTCACAAATGGCAGGATTTATTTGCTCACAA
>WSYH01007690.1:0-32103 GCA_036426205.1 Ascaphus truei
CATACAGTATAGTAATGGGCAAAATTGCTATTATCCACATCAAATACATAAAGCACAATAAATACAATTAATATATTGCACTCACCCATGTCCGGCTGTCACGATGAAGGCCACCCTCATCTTCATCACCGTCCATGCCCCCCTCCTGTGCTGCAAAACATAAACAAGAATAAAAAGAGCCAATGTAATGTCCCCTAACCCTTTATCACCTTAGCGGTTATTAACAGCTATAGTCATTAGGGGGTTAACCCACCCTCACCCACCACTCGAGAGGCCTAAACACCCTCCCCGACTACCCACCCCGTGAGGCCTAACCACCCTCACACACTACCCACTCGGGAGGCCTACCCAGCCTGGCAAGGGGACAATATCCCCTTCCCCCACCCCCGCTAGCCACAATAATCATAACTATATTTAATAAACAATACATTACCCCCCCACCCCTGTGCCCCCCCCATAAATACATGATTTATTATTTTACATACAGGGTTAATACCCCAGACCCACGGGAGTCCCCGTTAGACCTGGCGGGTGTCCGCAGGCCCCACAGTTGCCCAGAGAAAGGGTGCACACAGGGTCTGGAGGCCTACGGGTGGTCCCCGTCAGGCGCCGTGGTCCTCCAGGTGGTCTCCGCGGGTCACCGTGGGCCCCAACTGGGGTCTCCACGGGTGGGCCCGCAGGTGTCTGGAGGGCCCCAGGTCAGCCCCACAGGTGTCGGAGGGTCCTTGGTTGGTTCCCACAGGGGTCTGGGGGTCCTTGGGTGGTCCCTACGGGTCCAACCATGTATGTAAAAAAAAAAATCTGTCCTATACATTTAAATAAATACAACTCCCCACCCCCACCACCAAACACATACAGCAATGTGCAAAATAACTATTATACAGATATGGATAATAGCTTTTTTGTCCATAATTATCTAGGATAATAAAATAAATACCGTTCTACTTACCTCATCAATATGAAGCCTCTTCGCCAGCAAGAGCCCTCTGTCCTCCGTTGCCAAAACAATATATAGCGAATACATTCTGATATCAGTTAACCCCTTAATCACCTTATCGGTTAATAGCCGCAAAGGTAATTAAGGGGTTAAGCCACACTGCCCCGATACCCATCCTTCACCCATTCATTTGTACAGTGGCTTCATCTTGCCTATATATATATATATATAGGCATGATGAAGCCACTGTACAAATGAATGGGTGAAGGGGGAGCACCTCATAACGGGGCCTGTTTCTCGGGAAGCAGGGAGTCCCCGGACCTGAAACCAATGCGGTTCAGCTCCGGAAAAACCCTGCACATGTACACTATGAATAAAATTTTATTACAAATATTTTTATTTGGGCCAAGGTTTGCGCCGAGAGAGTGTCGGATCTCTCTCTGCAGCAGCCTGATCTCGCCAGGGGAGCCCTTCTCGCCAGGCCGACTGTCTCGCCACCGGCTAATCACCATGTTTTGAAATGTTGCTCTCGCAGTGATTTGCCGGGGATTCGGCCATTCCTGCATAATGCGAGGGCAACACGCACAAAACATGGCGAGTTCAAACCCCTGGCGAAAGCAATTTTTCGCTGCTTAGTGCTTGACCCCCCTAGTCTTCTAATTTTCCTATCTCCTTACATGTCTTGTTTTCTTGTATTAATTTTTCTTTTTTCCTTTGTAAGGCTAGGTCCCCGGTGCCTGCTGCAGCGCGCACTATGGTGTGCGCTGCAGGGACAAGAAGCGCCCCTCAATGGGGCCGGGCCCACTTGCTGCCTTGGCCACCTCATTGCGCAACCAGATTTTTCTGGAGATAGTAAAACTGTCTTCAGAACTGGCGATGGAACGCTGGCCACAACCCCCGGCGGTTCAGCCAATGAGGGCAAACCTGCCCGGTGATGTCATGGCCGCACCCACGCTATGCCTCATCACCCTCCCCCCCCCTGAATTTCCCCCTGCAGCTCTGCACAGACCAGGAATCACAGCTGCACGCGCAGCCAGCCTGGCAGGTGCGCGTGTAGCGCCGACACCATGGCCGTAGCCTAATTCTCTGCTTTTAAGCTCATTATTTCTCTTAATTATCTTTCTTAAATCACCTACTGTAGTTTAAACCTAAGCAGACTACACCTTAAAAACATTTAATGAACTCATTACTTGCCACTGCTGTTAGGAGGGTGTATTTTTAGCCAATAAAAGGAAGAAAAAACCTCGCTCAAGCTAGTATTGATAATGTGTGCTACCAGGAAGATAGTCAGACTATATAGAGAGGCTGATGAGTCGTGTTGTAGAGACACGATCCTCAGGGAAACAGCCCTTTTATGGTGCACTACTAACCAAAATCATTTATATATAATATTAATGGTCTTAATGTAAACGCGGAAAATACGGTCTAAAATCAAGTTTAATAACACATATCGTGACAATGTAATATTGAGATATTACAGAGATAAAGGTTAAAAAGCAAATGTAGCTGCATGCCTATAGTAGACGGATTAGCATATTAAATGCTTAGTTATGCAGACAATGCTTGGTTAAAAAACATATTTGAATGCTGTTTTCTTTCTACCCCTAATCAAATTAAGCGTTGACACCTAGGCAGGGAACACCAATCCTGACCTGGCTATGTCTGATTATGGAATCCGCACTCCGGACCTGACTACGTGGCCTAAGGTCGGTGTTTACACATCCCCACCTCAGCCCCGCGGTCCGGTACCAGTTTGTGGCAAGCACGTACGTTACAGTGTGTGTGTGTGTGTGTGTGTGTGCGTGTGTGTGTGTGTCTCACAGTGTGTGCGTGTGTGTGTCTCACAGTGTGTGTGTGTGTGTCTCACGCGGTGTGTGTGTGTGTGTGTGCACCTCACAGTGTGTGTGCCTCACAGTGTGTGTGTCTCACAGTGTGTGTGTCTCACAGTGTGTGTGTGTGTGTCTCACAGTGTGTGTGTGTGTGTGTGTGTCGCTGTGTGTGTGTCTCGCTGTGTGTGTGTGTCTCGCTGTGTGTGTCTCGCTGTGTGTGTGTCTCGCTGTGTGTGTGTGTGTCTCGCTGTGTGTGTGTGTGTCTCGCTGTGTGTGTGTGTGTGTCTCGCTGTGTGTGTGTCTCGCTGTGTGTGTGTGTGTCTCGCTGTTTGTGTGTCTCGCTGTGTGTGCGTCCCGCTGTGTGTCTCTCTCGCTGCGTGTGTCTCGCTGTGTGTGTGTGTGTCTCGCTGTGTGTGTGTGTCTCGCTGTGTGTGTGTCTCGCTGTGTGTGTGTGTGTGTCTCGCTGTGTGTCACTGTGTGTGTGTCTCGCTGTGTGTCACTGTGTGTGTCTCGCTGTGTGTCACTGTGTGTGTGTGTCTCGCTGTGTGTCACTTGCTGCAGTGGAAGTGCTGTGTGCTGGGTGATAATGGAGAAAGGCGGGGTTGCAGACCTGCCTAAGACATGCAAATGAGCATACAGGAATATTTGCTATATGCTTTGCTGTGGAGGGTTTTTGTCACTTTTTACTCACGTAACTTAACTTATATATATATATATATATTTATATTTATTTATTTATTTATTTATTGTGGGGCTGTAGTGTGTAGTTTTTTTATTGTGGCTAGCAGGGGTGGGTGAAGTGGGTATTAGCCCCAACGGTGGGTGTTTAGACCTTGCGGGTGGGTAGCGGGAGGGCTTAACCCCTTCATGACCGTAGCGGTATTAACCCCTAAGGTAATGAAGGGGTTAAGTCCACCCGCAACCCCCCCCCCCGCAAGCCCTAAACACCCACCAAGGGCCAAATACCCCCTTCACCCATCACCGCTACCCACAATTAACCTGGCACGGGTGGTTAACCCCTTCATTGCCTTAGCAGTTAGCCGCTAAGGTAATGAAGTGGGCTGTAAATGCATTGTTCCTGCCTCGGATGCATGCCGGGGGGCTCCGGTGCTGGTATTAATGGGTATCGGCTCTGGAAACCCCCAGCATCAATCCCAGGCAGGAAAAAGGCCTGATTTTTTCTAAGTGTCGCCCTTGCCGATGCTTCTCCCCCACTAACTTGCCAACTAGAGTTGCCGTGACGGATTTGCGTGAAAATCTCCATTCTAGAGCGGTGAGTAGCGGCGAAACGCTGCTCGGGGCTACTAGAATTGAGCGGGTTTGAAAATATGGCTAGTAGCAGCGAAAAGTGCCTTTTCGCCGCGCCTCTGCCGAAAAAAACCCTGCCAAGAAACATGGCGGTTTTTTCGCTTTTTGCCAACTTCTCGGGGCTTACTGAATCTTTGTAGGCATTTTTGGCGCGAAACGGGCGAAAGGTGACTTTTTGACGCTTACTGCATGACCCCCTAGCTGTGCATAGTGGTTCTTGTTTGCATGTTTTCATTGATGGGAAACAGACTAAGGCCGTTAGAGATGGAAACATTGGTCTTGTTATGTAAAAAGAATACGGGGCACTAAGCTCCGATAAAAAAAATCGCCAGGTTTTTTACATTACCATTTTTGACAGCTTTGCTATAACAGTATGTAGAAAGCCCAGAATACCTGTGATGGCAACATTCGCAAAATTGGCGATTAGCCGGCGATGTGAAGATCGTCTCTCTGAAAAGGGCTCACCCGGCGAGTTCTCTCTGCTACAGAGAGAGAGAGCCACCTCGCCCTGCGCCAATCTCGGCAGAAATTAAAGTTATTTAATTTACATTTTATTACAAGTATATTGCAGCAGGGGGTCTCCGGAGAAGAACCACATTGATTACAAGTCCGGGGACCCCCTATTGTCACGGGAGACCAGCACTTTTAACACCTTTTATACCCGGATCATTTGATTGAGCAAAACAAAGAGATAAAATAAATTGTAATTTATTTCCACGAAATGACATACACACATTGCTACACAATTACACTCAAAATACACTTAATGGGACGGGGCAAATGAAGTAACTTGTTCCCAAAACGAAATCTTGAAAACCAAAGTGGGAACACCCTGTGTAGAAAACCATCTGTTTGAATGTGCCTCAGATGTGCTAATTAAGCAGACAGAACCAAACTGTTAGGTGACTTTGTAGGCCCATATAAACCCAGTCAGAAAAGCTAGTCTGCCTGCAGCCCATGTCCAAGTGGCCGGACTACTGAACAACTGAAGTTTAAAAGGAAGTTCTGAAGAAGTGGACACCCCCAACTGGCCCTGATTCCTGCATTTGAACTATGCTGGAAAGGAGGATATCATCTACAGTATACCAGACTGTATCATTACTGCTGTGATGCTGCCTTTACCATTTATATTTGCTGTGACTTCACTTCTCAAATTATGCACTTCTTTTTACCAGCCTCAGTATGTCTCTAACTCTATTCATATATCTCCATCTCTCCTTCCTTCACCACTTCTCTGTTCACATGAACTCCTTTCTTACCTGCGTCCTCTGACACCACACAGCTATATCCCATGCACTAAAAAACACCACTACAAATCATCCTCACACATTCTCTTTCTATCCATGCTTCTCCTCCTTACTTCTGGGGATATCTCTCCCAATCCTGGTCCCTGCCTTATTCCTACATGCCTCGTCCTCACCTGCCAATTGCACACTCTACTCCTTCTGGTGTCAACCCCTCCAACCTCATACCCATCCCCTCCCTCCTCTCTCCCTTTCTCCAGTGCCCTGTGGAATGCTCGCTCCCTTTCTAACAAGTTCCTCTCTGTACATGACTTTTTTCTCTCTCACTCTCTGCTCCTATTTGCAACTGAGACCTGGCTCACTCAGTCTGACTCTGCTCTGGAAGCTGCCCTCTCTTATGGTGGCCTTTCTTTCTCCCACACTCCGCACACTGATGGCAGGGGTGGAGGGGTGGCGCTCCTGCTCTCCTTTCTCTGCCGTTACCAAACCCTTCCTATTCCTCCATCTCTTGCTATTCCCTCCTTTGAGGCTCACACTGTCCAGATCTTCTCTCCTCTCCCTGTCCATGTGGCGGTCATCTATCACCCACCTACCTCTGCTCATCCCCCTTCTGCCTTTCTCTCTCACTTTGAATCCTGGCTCTCTTTCTTTCTCTCCTCAGACTCCCCTGTTCTTCTCCTTGGGGACTTCAATTGCCACATTGATGACCCCTCTCTCTCTCCCCTTTGGCTCACCCTTTCTTTCTCTCTCTAACCTCTTCTTTGGCCTTCAACAGTGGACTGCAGCCAGCACCCACAAGGATGGCCACTACTTAGAACCTGTTTTCACTAAAAACTGCTCCTCTTCTCCTCTCCGATTTCTACATTTCCCCTTTTCCTCTCTCTGACCATCACCTCACCTCATTCTCTCTATCTCGCTTCTCCCCTTCTCCACCTCCATCTACACCCAGGTTTTGCAGAAACCTGCGCTCTATTCACTTACCTGACTTTGAGTCCACTTTACGCTCCTCCCTCCCCTCTCTCAGCTCTGCTATAGACCATGACAACCTGGTCAAGAACTACAACTCTGCCTTGTCCTTCTCTCTTGAGCTACATGCCCCGCTTTCTCTCTGCCGCCCTCGCCCTTCTAACCCTAGACCCTGGCTAAATTCCCACACGCGCATGCTGCGTTCCTCCACTCGTTCCTCTGAACGCCACTGGAGGAAATCTCATACTCTCGCAGATTTCCTTCACTACAAATTTATGCTATCCTGTTTCAACTCTGCCCTCTCGCAAGCTAAACAAGCCTACTTTTCTTCACTAATCAGCATGCACAAGTCTAACCCACGCCGACTTTTCTCTGTCTTTGATACTCTACTCAAACCACCCTCAGCTGCCTCTCCTTCCTCCATCTCCGCTCAGGACTTTGCTGACTATTTTAAGGAAAAGGTGGGATCCATACATCAGAACATCCCCTCTGTTTCTTCCTCCCATGCTACACCTCTTCCTAACTCTCCTCCTGCCTTCCTTGACTCTTTTTCCACTGTCTCAGAGGAGGACGTGTCGCTGTTGATCGCCTCTTCTCCCTCTACCACTTGCTCTCTTGACCCCATTCCCTCCCATCTCCTAAAACCTCTTGGCCCTACTATAATCCCTACGCTCACACACATTTTAAACTCCTCCCTCTGCTCTGGAACCTTTCCATCCTCCTTCAAACATGCAACAGTTATACCATTAGTCAAAAACAGCAAGCTTGACCCTACCTGTCTTTCTAACTATCGACCTGTCTCCCTCCTGCCTTTTGCCTCTAAGCTCCTTGAACGTCTTGTATTCTCTCGCTTGCTCCATTTTCTCTACACCTATTCTCTCCTAGGCCCTCTACAATCTGGCTTCCGCACTGCTCAGTCCATGGAAACAGCCCTCACTAAAATAACTGATGACCTCCATGCTGCCAAAGACAGAGGTCATTACACTCTGCTCATATTACTCGACCTCTCTGCAGCATTTGACACTGTGGACCACCCTCTTCTCCTTCACATTCTCCATACACTTGGTATTCGGAACAAAGCTCTATCCTGGATCTCATCCTACGTCTCCCATCGTACTTTCAGTGTCTCTTTTGCTAACACCTCCTCCTCCTCTATTGATCTCTCTGTGGGGTTACCCCAGGGCTCTGTACTGGGACCTCTTCTCTTTTCTCTGTACACACTCTCTCTAGGTGACCTAATAACACCTTTTGGGTTTAAATATCACCTCTATGCTGACGACACACAAATGTACTTTTCAACACCCGACCTTACACCTGCTGTACAAACCAAAGTTTCTGAATGTCCCTCTGCTATTTCATCCTGGATGGCCCTCCGCCGCCTTAAACTCAACATGGCTAAACAGAGCTCCTCATACTTCCTCCCAAACCTGGCCCTATTACCTCCTTCCACATTACTGTTGGAACTACGATCATTCACCCAGTAGCCCAAGCACGCTGCCTAGGGGTCACACTCTCGCTTTTTCCTCCGCAATATTAAATAGATACGCCCTTTCCTCTGTTGCTCGACTGCTAAAACTCTGACTCAGGCCCTCATTCTCTCCCGTCTTGATTACTGTAACTTCCTCCTGTCCGGCCTTCCTGCCTCTCACCTGTCTCCTCTACAATCTATCCTAAACGCTGCTGCCAGAATCACTCTACTCTTTCCTAGATCTGTCTCAGTATCTCCCCTCATGAAATCCCTCTCCTGGCTCCCGATCAAATCCCTTATCTCACACTCCATTATCCTCCTCACTTTTAAAGCTTGACACTCTTCTGCCCCTCCTTACATCTCAGCCCTAATTCCTCGTTATGCACCATCCAGACTTTTGCGTTCTTCTCAAGGATGTCTTCTTTCTACCCCTTTTGTATCTAAAGCCCTCTCCCACCTCCTTAAACCTTTTTCACTGACTGCCCCACACCTCTGGAATGCCCTTCCCCTCAGTACTCGACTCGCACTCTCTCTATCCACCTTTAAGACCCACCTTAAGACACACTTGCTTAAAGAAGCATATGAATAGCACTGTGGATATTCTGAACACATGATACATAAAGCTTGGCCCCCTGCAGACGCACTTACCAGAACTCCCTCCTACTGTCTCTGTACGTTCTCCCTACCTACCAATTAGACTGTAAGCTCCTCGGAGCAGGGACTCCTCTTCCTTAATGTTACTTTTATGTCTGAAGCACTTATTCCCATGATCTGTTATTTATATTATCTGTTATTTATTTGATTACCACATGTATTACTACTGTGAAGCGCTATGTACATTAATAGCGCTATATAAATAAAGATATACAATACAATACAATGTGGTGTATTGATGCAGCCCTATAAATGTGTGTATCTATCGAATAGTCTGATGTGGCAATCTGTCAGATACACGTAACACTAGTAGAGGCTTATTGCATGAGTCTAAGTAGTCCCTAGTCCAGTAATGCTCTTGGTTGGAGTTCAAGGATTGTTTCTCCTAATACACAAACTGTGGTTTTGTACATATAGGTATGTCTCCCGTAATGAACGGGTTAATAGTGCTATAGCACAGAGCGGTTATCTCTTAGTTCAGGGGTTGTTACAGTAGCCCCTTTGGTAGTGCCCCTCATCTGAATGCTAAAGGTAGTATATACCTATTGTGCAGAGCGAATGGACGCCCACAAGTGCATCCAGGTTTGGGTGACAATATTATGCTCAGAGCTATTAAGTTCTAACCATGTGGCTAGGAGTTCAATATATACAGGTACTGTAAGTATAATATATAGTTATAACACGATTAGTAATATGGTAACTACGATTGCCCTAAGCAGCTAGGTTCAGTTCTAATGAGCAGACATCTCTCCAGCACCGAATTGGTTAATTTTATTTATGTATTTATTATTTATTTATAAAATGTTTTACTAGGAAGTAATACATTGAGAGTTACCTCTCGTTTTTAAGTATGTCCTGGGCATAGCGTTAAGACAAATAATACATAGTTACAAATAATGGTGTTATCAAGACAAGAGTAACATCTCCTTCTGTGTCAACTGTTTATGCAGAGTATGTCCTAGAGTTTGGAGTCCAGTAACTGCATTTATGTAAGTTAGAGCAGAGTATTCATTTTGTGTATATATGTCAGGATATCAAATGCGACCGCCGATCTCTCCTGCAGTAACAGCTGCTGTTCAGAGAATAACCTGAATGAGGCTCCAAAACAGCTAATTATCGTACTGTATATAGATGTAGACATCTCCCGCGCCTAGCGAGTTAATAATATACAGCTACACAGTGGTTGGGTTACCCCTGATGGGTTATTTTTCCCTTTTAATATTGGCTGTAAGTTTGAAGCGAATTACTTATACTGTACCACACTGGTATTACATGTGCTTGTACTATGTATTCATTGTCTTGTTAGACTTTTATTCCTCATACACATATGGTGATGTTGCGATCTCACTGAAATTCCCATATTAGGTCAGAAACATCCTTGTAATAATCCTTGTAGAGTGTATCCTCAGGTTAAGAATCTAAATGCAGCATTCATGTAGGTTATGGCAGCGTGTTAAGGCTGTATAAATGCATCCGCATGTTTCTTACGAAGCGCTACTGTAAGTGTAGCCGGTGCTCTCTCTGCAGTTACAGCTGTTTTTGCAGATTGCAGCCTCCCTGAGGTTTCAATTCCTTGGTTAATTTAGAGAGCGTGCGGATTTGCGTCCATATAAGGTATGCTTACAGGTACTAATAGTATATAGTGAACTTGAAGTATATTTAAGCCGAAACTCGTGTGGATTCAATATACTGTAATTATAGGTACATGTATGTATTCTTAATTGTGTTAGCGTTTGCTTCCCTGTACATATCTGTGAATGTAACGTTCTCTATAGATAGCTATATGAGGTCATGATAATAGATTCAGGCTTAATACCTGAGATGGCAATAATCATCTGGTTATTTGTTTTTATAATGGTATAGCCCTGCTCTGTTCTGCAGAATACAGCCAATATTAAAAGGGAAAAATAACCCATCAGGAGCGGGAGATATGTCTACATCTATATACGATAATTAGCTGTTTTGGAGCCTCGGAGGTTATTCTCTGCACAACAGCTGTTACTGCAGGAGAGATCGGCGGTCGCATTTAGATATTGCATAAAAGAGGCTCTGACATACAGTATATACACAAATGAATACTCTGCTCTAACTTACATAAATTCAGTTACTGGACTCCTAACTCTAGGACATACTCTGCATAAACAGTTGACACAGAAGGAGATGTTACTCTTGTCTTGATAACACCATTATTTGTGAAAACTAGAGGTAACTCTCAATGTATTACTTCCTGGTTAAAATATTTTATAAATAAATAAATACATAAATAAAATTAACCAATTCTGAGCTGGAGAGATGTCTGCTTGTTTGAACTGAAACTAGCTGCTGAGGGCAAGCGTAGTTACCATACTACTAATCGTGTTATAACTATCTATTATACTTACAGTATCAGTATATATTGAACTCCTAGCCACATGGTTAGAACTTAAAAGCTCTGAGCATAATAGTCTCACCCAAACCTGGATGCACTTGTGAGCGACCATTCGCTCTGCACAATAGGTATATACTATCTTTAGCATTCAGATGAGGGGCATTACCAAAGGGGCTAACAACCCCTGAACTAAGAGATAACCACTCTGTGCTATAGCACTATTAACCCGTTCATTACGGGAGACATACCTATATGTACAAAACCACAGTTTGTGTATTAGGAGAAACAATCCTGAACTCCAACCAAGAGCATTACTGGACTAGGGACTACTTAGACTCATGCAATAAGCCTCTACTAGTGTTACGTGTATCTGACAGTTTGCCACATCGGACTATTCGATACATACTGTACACACATTTATAGGGCTGCATCAATACACCACATTGTCTGCATAACTAAGCATTTAATATATTAGTCCCTCTACTATAGGCATGCAGCTACATTTGCTTTTAACCTTTATCTCTGTAATATCTCAATATTAAATTGTCACGATATATGTTATTAAACTTTGATTTTAGACCGTTTTTTTCGGCAGTTACATTAAGACCTTTAATATTATATATAAATGATTTTCGTCAGTAGTGCACCATAAAAGGGATCTTTCCCTGAGGATCGTGTCTCTACAACACGACTCATCAGCCTCTCTATATTGGGTGTATTTTTACACTGGAAATTAAGGTGTGATGTGAGGGGTTTTGATGGATACTAATGGCAAAGGAATTGCCACAGAAGGCAGTAAGTGAGAAACATATTATGGCGCCTATTCGAGTAGCTCCAATGTGTGACAAAATGCTTCTATAATGCCCTTTAGAAGCGGATTGGCACGCTTTGCTATTCTGTAAGCCCTTTTCGCATGTCCAAACTAGGTCTAAATGGCTTTTTTAGAAGTGGTTTAACTCTTGGTCTATCAATTTGTTCTCTTTGTCAAAAAAGGATCAAACGCACTTTTTTGCCCACATTTGCTATTATACTGTAGTTGTATGGAAACCACATTAAAAACGTCACTTTTTTTTTTTTTTTACAACATGTAAAGAGTGGCCTGAAATTTGGCTGAGAGAAAAAAAACAAAAAACTGACTTGGGGTGGAATCGTCAGCATGTCTGGTCATTTCGCCTTAAACAAGTACAAAATTAGCTCTTAAACCGAGTGGTTATGTAACAAATTTTAGAAGCGATTTAGAAGAAGTGATTTGCAATAGAGAACACTGGGGTTTTTTTCTCACATTTTATTCTGCTTCTTTTGAACATGCCCAAACCATTCGGTTTGACAATGACAACTTTGGAGCTACAAAAATAAGCCCATATACAGTAGGTGCAGAGAGGAGACACTTTTTTTTAATAGCTTAAATGAGCTTAAAATACCCCAAATACACTCACTCGCCATCTGAGTTTAGTCATAAAACATTCAACTCTTTTGGCTGAAGAATTGGGCGGACCTGCTGTGATTTACTATTAAATACAGTATAAGAATATTGAATTGTAATAATATTTTTTTAATACATTAAATGATGTACATCCCTCTTTCTATATAACTATATTTTAATAATGAACTAATGTAGTACTTTTTTTGAACAGAAGAGCTTTCAATCACAAGAATCATACTTTTTTTTTAAAAAGTTCTCTGACAATGCTATTTATTCTGTAGGTATTTGTGTGGCTTCCTTGTGTTACAGATCAAAGGTTTTCAGGCACAGTAATCTACCGTACAGATGTGGCCAACATTATTACACCTGCTGGCACATTGCAGCAGAATGTATACAATGCAACATAGGGATAAGTCACCAATGTTAAAAGGGAAAGGGATAATGTGCTATTTTAGCCCCTGGGAAGAAGCAAACGAGCAGTGCTGTATTAAGGGACGGTCTGGCCGAGCACATCCCTGGGACACCAAAAGAAAATCGGGATAACCCATCAAGAAAGACCACAAAGTGCATAAAAATAAATAAAGAATACATTTAAAGTAGAACTTTTTTTAACCTCTTCACTGCTCAATATTACTAAACACGCAGAAGTGTCAGCAATAAAAGTGTTCCAAAAGTGGCGTAATCAATTAAGAAATAATGAGATTGTTTTTTTTTAAAAATATAGAAAACTGTGAAATTTACGCTTGGAAAAGGTGGAAAAGACTGATAATGTGTTTGTAAAAAGTATTAAACAGGTGAAAATGTACTGCCTTATGGTAAAAAGTGTAAGAATGGTGTAATTGCAGGATTACAAGAAAATAAGATTTAAAAAATGACAAAAACAGAAAAATAAATAGAGAAAAAAACAGAACCACCATAATTAGATGAATATATCATATATTCATAGTAATATTAGAACAGCTTACCTTGTAGCAGTTAATATAATTGTATCACCCATACTGTATGACAGTGTTGAATGAAATGCAGTGTCTGAGTTTATAGTGCTGACATTGTTACTGTCTGACCTGCCCCTATATCTTATTTAGCCAATAACTATAACACTTGTTAAAGGTAAAATCCCACACACTTTAAATTGACAGAAGAGAGTAGAGGACAGGGGGAGGAGAGGGGTGGAGGAGAGGGAGGAGGAGAGGAAAGGGTAGGAGGAGGGGTAGGAGAAGAGGGGGTAGGTGAAGGGGAGGCGTTGAGGGGAGAGGGGAGGGGGGAGGAGATGGGGGGAGGAGAGGGTGTGAGGATGGTGGGGTGGAGAGGGGGGAGGAGAGGAGAGGGAGGGAGGAGAGGGAGGAGGGGGTAGTAGAGGGGGAGGTGGCATAAGAGGGGGAGGAGATGGGGGATGAGGGGGAGAAGGGGGTAGAGAGGGTGGAAAGATATAGGGGGTGGAAGGGGGTTGATGGGGAGGGGGTGGAGGAGAGGGAGGAAGGAGAGGAGGGGGAAGGGAGAGAGGGGAGTAGAGGACTGGGTCGAGGGGAAGGGAGAGAGGAGAGTAGAGGAGGGGTGTAGAGAGGTGGAGTAGAGGGGCGAGGGTTGGAGGAGAGGGAGGGGGAGGAGAAGGGGAGTAGAGGGGTGGTGAAGAGGGGGTGAGGAGAGGGGAGAGGAGGAGGTAGAAGGGAGAGAAGAGGGGAGAGTGGGGAGGAGAGGGGGTAGGAGGGGGCTGGAGAGATGGAGGAAGAGACAGGAGGACAGGGTGATATTTTGTTGAGGAGGAGAAAAAGTGGAGGGGGTGGGGAGAAGAGAGAGGAGGGGAAGTATAGGGGGAGGAGAGGATGGAGGAGAGAGAGGAGGAGGGGGTGGAGATGAGGGAGGAGGGAGGAGATGGGGTAGAGAGGGTGGGAGGAGAGAGGGGGTGGAGAGAGGGTTATAGAGGGGGATGGAGGAGGTGGGGGGTGGGGAGGGGGATGGAGGAGGTTGGGGGTGGAGAGGAGGGAGGAGAAGGAGGAGGGGTAGAAAGGAGTGGTTGGATAGGAGGAGGATGCGGGGAGAAGAAGCGGTGGAGGGGGGTAGGGAGGAGAGGGAGGGAGGAGGGGGGAGTAGAGGGGAGGGGGCAGGAGGGGTGGAGATGGGGTAGAAGGGAGGAGACGGGGTAAAGAGGGTGGGAAGAGAGAGGGGCTAGAGAGAGGGGAGAGGGAGGGATGGAGTGAGGGAAGAGGGGGAAAGGCGGTTGGCGAGAGGGGTGGAGGAGAGGGGAGAAAGAGAGGAGGGTGTGGAGGGGAGTAGGGGGAGAGGGGTAGATGGGGGGTAAAGAGGAGGGGGAGTGGGGATTAGGGGAGGGATATAGAGGGGTGGAGAAGAGGGAGGGGGTGTGAGGATTGGACCTCAGGTCCGCCCCGTGACACATCCCGTGACACATTGGGCAATGCCCCTTGTGTGTGCTCTGTATGCAAGCGCTGCAGTACTCCTTCCAGGTCCTGACCTTGGCTCCGCCCCCACACCGCGTCCCGTGACGCAACGGTGGACGTTCCTGTCTCCACTACACACTGGCATCGGATGACTAGGGTCTCTCGAGGGGTTAATGTGATCAGCAATTACTCTACAGCTGCCTTACACTCCACCCCTGCCTATCAGTGCACAGTCTATGTATGATGACTCAGTACCTGCAGCCTTCCCATTGGCACTCCGCCCTTTATATGCTCAGCCAGCCCTCTGGCAAATTAGCTGAACATACAGATGCAGCGGCCATTATTTGAACATTTCACAGAGCTCTTTTTGTGTGCTCTGCCGTATTACACGTGTCAGAATCGCGTTTCTCTCAGATCCCCAACACAGAGCACTCCCTCCCCGCAGGGGACCCTGGACACGCAAAACAATCCTGCCTTAACGGCCTCCACGGTCCTCCCCCTGCGCCGTCGAGGGATCACTCCCCTCGGCGATTCTTGCTCAGCAACCGGGCGCGCCCCACGCCCTCCTGCACGCAACACCTGCACATCCACTGGCTCGGTTCACACTGTAACACGAGTTACGGAGCACGCTCAGTTCTGCACACTCTATTCCCATCCCCCGGACCTAGGCTCCGCCCCGCACACACTGCACGGGCATACTCAGGTTACTAACAAGACTCACCTGGCCTGTTATGCCTGCACCAATCTGCAGTGTCTCCCTGTAGCTCTTCCTGTCTTGCCCCGTTCCTAATTGGCACTTCCTGCTTTATCTAGCTCCCTCTGCTCTCGTCTTTATCGACATAGTCTCTGTATGGAAGTACTTCTGGATTCTCTCAGTGTTTTCACAGGTTCTGAACAGCTCGTACAGACTACCACTCGGCTCTCGATTTCGGCACTCTTGGACAACACTCACTTGGTAACCACTTGAACATGGCTGGACTACGACCTATCTCCACTCTCCACTCCCTGAAATCGGCAAGGCATCATTCACTCTATCTCTACAATGGTAACGGCAATTCTTGTCTCACTTACTACACTGGCTGGCAACGCTTCATAACCACACTCCGGACACGCTCCCTTTGCTGGCGGTGCGTGTATACCACTTCCCCCTTCAGCTCAGGGGAAGGGTTGGTCTGCGGGCACAAGCACCGGGAACATTATGTCAAGCCCACAAGACGCAGACCAGACCGAACTTCAACATTTCTCTCCAATCTGCTTCAGCAAAACCAGCCATGGCGGATCAAATGTTGGCACTTACACGCCAGGTCACCGTACTCTCAGACAGGGTACCGACCGCGACCCGCAGCAGATAAGCCCCCACTCCGCAAGCGCAGAGTAGCAGCTCAGATGTAGGATTCCTCCCCAAGCCTTATGCAGGATGGAACCGCAAGATTGTAGGGGTTTCCTAAACCAGTGTGAGGTGCAGTTTGAAATGGCCCCCCATCTCTACAATAATGATCGCAAGAAGGTAGCCTACATTTAACCTCCTCACTGGCAGCGCCCTGGCTTGGGCTTCCCTGGTTTGGGAGCGACGTTCGACCTTCCCAAGATTACCCAGCATTTAAGCGAGTTTCAACAAGTATTCGATTCTCCCGCTCGTCGGGAGTGGCAATCTGTTCTCTCCTCCAGATCACTCGGGACGGCGAATGGTTGAAGCAGGTATGCTGTGGAATTCCGGACTCTAGCAGCCGAGACTAACTGGGGACAAGAGGCTCTCGTCTTCCGTGTTCTGGCAAGGCCTGGCAGATCCCATCAAGGATGAACTCTCTCGCCAATCCAGGCACGGATCAATTGGAGGCCTCATGATTTGGCTGTCCGAGTGGGATCAACATATCCGGTACGCAGCTCAAGGCGTTCAGCGCACTCGCGTCCATAACTTTCAAGTTCTGTTTCCAGAGTCCCAGCAACACTCCTGCTCCCCCAAGTGCTTACCATACCTCTTCATCCTGCACTGGAGTTGCCAGAGCCAATGCAATTGGGGGTACAACGCATCACGCACCCGATACGGCAGTTCCGCCACGCCGGGGGGGGATTGTGTTCTACTGCGATCCATGGACATCTGGTTCGGGAGTGTCCACTGCGTCGGGGAAACGGGAAAACACCAGTGAGTACAGAGGGGCTCTCCTGGGGTGTAATGTCCACGTCCCTTTCTACAAAGGTGAACTCCACTAGAAACTTACATTTCCAGTTCCCTTTCAGGCGATAAGTTCAAGACTTCTACCGCCGCTTTCATTGAATGATCAGGAGCTGGAGGAAACTTCGTGGATCTTGAATTCGCCAGGTTAAACGCATACCACTCGTGAGAAAGAAGGTTCCCATCGCACTGTCTCAGGTATCGATGGGACGTCCTCTTACCCCGGCCCAATTCTCCTTAGAGACGGCGCCCTTGTTCTGTCCTCCACATTGCACAAGGAGGATCTTGTTCTGCATGGCATACGCTCCCTGGGATACCCATCACCCTTGGTCTTCCTTGGCTACAGCTTAACAATCCTCTCATTGACTGGACTTCCTCTGCTCCCATTTCTGGAGGCCAAGGTCAGGCGAGACTCATCAACTGCTGGCCAATACCTCTGTTCCCGAAGTTATTTACTTCCGTTTACAATCAATTCCGGGATGTTTTCAATAAGGTACATTCAGACCTCTTGCCGCCACACAGGACTTACGATTGTCCGATCTATCTGTTCCAGATATTACTTCCTACCCAAGTCCAAGACCTACCCCCTTGTCGGTACCAGAATCTCACGCTATGGATGAATATATCCAGGAGAATCTCAAAGAAAGGCTTTAGTCGTCATCCCAATTCCCCAGCAGGGGCTGGTGTTTTCTTCGTCAAGAAAAAGGACGGGTCGGAGGCCTTGCATCAGACTACAGGGGGTTACAAACCACATCACTATTAAAAATCGTTACCCCCTTCCCTTATTACCGAACTGTTCGATAAAATTACAGGGGGCCAAGATTTTTTCCAAGTTGGATCTAGTGGTCCTATAACCTGGTGCGCATCAGGAAGGGGGATGAATGGAAGGATGGCCTTCAACACGCGTAGTGGACACTACGAATATCTGGTAATGCCTTTCGGCGTATGTAATGCTCCGCTTCTTCCAGGATTTCATCAACAACGTCTTCGTAAGATACCAATATTTTTGTTATTGTTTACTTGGATGATATCCTGATTTTTTCCAAAGATCTCCAGGACCATAATATGCACACACCCCTACGTCCTTCCCATCTCCGTGAATACCATTTGTACGCACAATGGAGAAGTGCACCTTTCATCAGACCTCTACCCGTTTCTGGGGTAGATCATTTCCAATGAGGGTTTATGATGGACTCCGGGTAAACTTCAAGCAGTCACTGAAGGGCCAAGACCCAACTCTCTCAAGGCATACAAGTTTTTTAGGTTCGTAATTAATATCGTAAGTTAACGAGTTTTCACCATGTGGCACCCCTCACTGGGCTCACCAAAAAATGAGCTGATCCTTCTGCTTGGTCATCCGAGGCCATCTCCGCCTTCGAGACACTAAAGGAAGCCTTATATACGCACACTATTTCCGTCATCCCAAAGAAACTTCCTCGTCCTGGAGGTCGACACTTCTGATTGGCGGCGTGGGGCCGTTCTTTCCAGAGACCCACGCCCCAAGATAAGTTACATCCCTGTGCTATTTTTCCAAGAAAATCTCGTTGCAGAGAGGAACTATGACGTGAAGGGTACAGGGAACTCTTACATAGAGACGCCTTGGTCCACGACAGGCTCGTTGGGCTCTTTTTTTTCTCGATTCGATTTCACCTTTCCTATATCCCGGGACCAAGAACGTAAAGGCAGACGCACTCTCCCGAATACATTCTTCTGAAGAGAGGGCCAGAGGAATCTTTTGGAGAATATCCTTCCCACATGAGAGGATTCTCACCACGTCTTCTCTTTCAAGACTCTTGACAAGATTGCACTCCCAGAGACGCATTCCCAGGACTTGGTTTCCCGACAACAAACTCTTCTGTACCATCCAAATTTGTTCAGAGGTCGCTTGGGGTCACACTCCTCTAAATATGCAGGTATCCAGGGTTTTAAGAAACACTGATCTCATTCGTAGGTAATTTAGGTGGCCAAGGATGTTCAAGATATTTTGGAGTTTACTACCGCGCATGCCCCACGTGCGCTTCAAAGCAAGACTCTCGTCAAAAGCCTCATGGTTTTCTGTGACCCCCTCCATTCCCAACCGCCCCTGGTCCACATTTCTATGAGACTTATCGTGGAGTTGCCCAGTCCAGAGGAATGACACTATCTTGGTGGTCGTGGACAGGTTCTCGAAGCAAGATATACCATTTATTTCCACTAAAGGAGTACCCACCTCCCCCGCCCCTGCTGATATCTTTACGGAGCAGATTTTCGGATTCAGGGATCCCTTTGTCCATTGTTTCTGACGGAAGAAGGTTCTCGAGTTCGTATCCACATTTTGGAGAGCTTTCACGAAGAGATTGGGCATTCTTCTTCTTTCTCTTCCGCCTATCATCCTCAGTCCAATGAACAACGACGGAGAGAATCAATCAATCCCTGGGACGAAGTACCTGAGATCGTTTATATCCGATTTCCAGGATGATTGGGCTCAACTCCTCTCTTGGGCAGAGTAAGCCGTCAATTCTGCAAAAAACTAGTCCACCCGGGAGTCGCCCTTCTTTATAAATTATGGGTTCCACCCTCCCTGTCTTCCCATCCCCAACATTCCTTCTGGAGTACCAGCCGTAGATGAACGCATTTCTTCTCTCCAAACCGCATGGTCCAGGATTCAGTCTACCCTTCTCAACTCCTCCCGCAGATCGGACCTCAGGCTCTACCCCCGCACACTGCACGGGCATACTCAGGTTACTAACAAGACTCACCTGGCCTGTTATGCCTTCACCAATCTGCAGTGTCTCCCTGTAGCTCTTCTTGTCCCGCCCCCGTTCCTAATTGGATCTTCCTGCTTTATCTAGCTCCTCTCTGCTCTCAGTCTTTGCTCGACAGTCTCTGTATGGAAGTACTTCTGGATTCTCTCAGTGTTTTCACAGGTTCTGACACAGCTCGTACGACTACCCCCTCTGGCTCTCGATCTCGGCACTCCTTGGACAACGCTCACTCTGGTAACCCCTTGAACACGGCTTGGACTACGACCTATCTCCACTCTCCACTCCCTGAATTCGGCAAGGCATCATTCACTCTATCTCTACAACCGGTACTGGCAAGTATTGTCTACCTTACTACACCTGGCCTGGCAACGCTTCATACCACACTCCGGACACGCTCCCTTTGCTGCGGGTGCGTGTATTACCACTTCCCCCTTCAACTCAGGGGACGGGTCTGGTCTGCGGGCAGCACCGGCGTAACACAATCACACCAGGCACACCTGTGTTTACCAAGGTTGATTTGTTTGAATTTCATGGATTCTGATTTCATTGGGTGCAATCCTTCGCGTATCCGCCAGGTGGCAGAAATGAATGAATTGCAATGTGTACAGTACTGTGCAACTATGTCAATTTGCAGGTGTTTACAAACCAGATAAAAACAAGTCTATAGTACCACAGTGGTCCATTGTGAATCGACCTATGTACTTGAAGACGCTAAAGACGTTAGCAAATTTAGACGTTTCATAATAAAAACCTCTAAAACACAATGCAGTGGGCTTTTTTCTACATTCTTATCCCTGCACAATTGCTGACTGGACTGGACACCAAGTGTACACCGTACACATAAAAAACGGGACTCTAGTTATGCATTTTTAATGTGATCAGCAATTAATTCTGCAATAGATAAGATGGCGACTGTACAGTATCAGAAATATATGAAAATGTCATTTCGAACTGTGATTTTTACAAATTTCACCTGACGTTCGTGGGTGGAAGCGTTCGATAAGGCAAGCCTTAACTAACGATCATTGCTCTTTCCGCATCATCCCAACTCCCGGAGATAGAGGAGGGTATTGGTGTGTGATTCCACATTTTTATAGTTTGTTTGATCATGGCATCTTCAAAAGGAGAAAAATCGGGTTTAATCCATATAAAATTTGTCAATCCCAATCCAGCAATGTGCCAGCGCCGGCAACAGCGTCGGCACCGGCTTACAATAACGGTCCGACTGTCAGTGAAAACTTGGTGAACTGCAATCCTTGCTACCTGTCCCCGCTGGAATACCCGCAAGATTTACAGCCTGAATTCCAACCAGATTACACGTACAGGTACCTGTACCAGCATGCTTATAACCAACATGATTGCCATCTTCAGCAGCTGTCAACTACAGGTATAGCAGGCCAGCTGTCACTTGTCAACTATAAGGCTTTGGTCCCGCTGCGTCCGGTGGCACGCGCAACTGCGTGCATATTCTTCACCAGCAGGGGTATCCTTCTTGAGCCAGTCCTAGTCCCCCCTCGCTTCACAGCTCACAACGCGCTGTGACACGTCAGCCACCAGGGGATGCAAGAAAATTGTGATCTCGAGCGGTGACACGTCACATGGTGCGCTGATGAGCCTATCAGCGTGGGAGCGGGAGCTGTCAGAGAGCTTCCTCCACAAGGTAGGGGGTGGTGTGTGTGTGTGTATGTGTGTGTCTGTGGGTTGGTGGGGGTTTGTGGTGTGTGTGGGTGGGGTGTTTGTGGGGTCGCCTCCAACTTCGATGTAGGTTTTGTGTGGAATGGGTGCTGTCGGGCTTTGGCAGTGTTGATTAATCAGCGGGTTTTTTTTGTTTTTTTGGTGTGCGAGACGGCGGGCAGTCGTTGTGGGGGAAGGGGTTGGGAGCGGGAGCTGCTTACCTTCCAGCAGCCCGCAGCAGCTCCTTCCTGCAGCCTGGGAGACCGAGCCCGTGGAGAGAGGGGGAAGTAGCGGGTCCCTCCGCTCAAACCACGGCCGCCTCTCCCGCTCCCTACATACCGCAGATAGCTGTCTGTGCCTCTCAGCGCGCTGCCTACATGCAGTGCAGACGCGCTGACTGAGGGAGCGGGGCCGTAGCCTAATGCAGACAGCAGTGGCTCATCTCCACCTGTTTGGGAAAGTTTATAATGAAGGTAAATATAATGTACAACAGTATATTGTATTAAACTATACAGTACAGTATTAAGATTAAGGGGGCTATGCACTAAGCTCCGAGCTTTCGCGCTGGCCTGAAAAAAATTAGCACATCCGATAAAAAATGAAGCCGGCGGCGTGATTCACTAAGGCCCTCAGCCCATTTTCTATCGGACGTGCCCCAAAACTGTCTTATCGTGCGTGCAAGGTTTTTTCCTCTGCTAGCGCACTGAACCTTCCCGTACGCTAGCTGATGAAAAAAAAGCTGCATGTAACATTTGGCATGAGATTTGCATCTCCCTGCAAGGCTGTTACAGGCGATCGTACACTAATAAATAACTTAGTTAATTTTTGTACATGAGCATGGGTCTCCTGACTGAACCCAACTTGGTTTCAGGGTCCGAGGACCCCCTAATTCAGGGAGATACAGGCCCTGTTATGGGGTGTGCTTCCGCATCACATGAACAGGTTATTTACATTCTGCAGGGGATACCGGCACCCCATAAAGAGGCCTGTATCTCCTGAAGTAGGGGGCCCCCGAAACTGAAACCAATGCGGTTCAGCTCAGGAGACTCCCTACACATCTACACTACTGTCAAAACACACCTAACAATAAAAAATAATTACTTACCATACGGCTATCTGCCTATGGTAATAAGCTGCATTAATGTACATTTTAATAATAGTGGTGCGGGAGCAGGGGGTCCCCTGAGCTGAACCGCATTGATTTCTGGCCTCAGAGACCCCCCTGCTTCCCGAGTTACAGCCCATGGGGCATCGGATGCCAGTGTCGCCGCCATCTTTTGGCATCCAAGACGCACGTGGGCTCTATAAAGATGGTGCGACACTGGCCTTGATGCCCCAAACTGGGCCTGTAACTCGGAAGCAGGGGGTCCCTGAGGCAGAAGCAATGCGGTTCAGCTCAGGGGACCCCCTGCTCCCGCACCACTATTCATAAAAATACATTAAAGCAGCTTCATTACCTTAGCGCTATCCGCAAGGCAATAAAGGGGTTAAGGCTAATAGCATGTGTTTTGGGGACAATTGCCCCTAATAAACATAGCAATATAACAACACACATCCCTCCCCCCCCTACACATACAAATACAGTAATGGGGAAAATACTATTATCCATATGGAGAATAATGCATTGCCCATTTTAAATACATACAACTGCAGACACAAACAGAGAAGATCTGATCTGCGTGGGAGGTGACTGAGCTGGGGAGAACATTGGATGCTAGGTGCTGGCACGGAGACGGACACACAGTGCATCTTCTCTTCTTCGCCCCAACCCAGACTTCCAGGACGTGACGCGGATAACACTGACGCACGCGGAAGCGCTCCGCCGCTCCTGAGACAACACCGGCCTCTCTACAACCCATCTGTCTCTCTCCCTCGATACGGTAAAGCTTTGGAAATGTGAGTGCATCATGCATATGTTTGTTCATTGCTGCTAATACATTATTTAGACATACTGTACCATTGTGCGTTCTCTCTTTCCGTCTACAAAACCTTGGGGATTAAACCCTGACCCACAACAAGCTTCCTGATACTGATCAAGCAAACACCACTCTAGGGGGAATCATTAAAGGGCTTCCTATCAGAGAGAGAAGTGTCTCTGATACGGCTTTATATTGACATTGTCAAATGTGAGTACCACCTTGCAGAGTTATCTTGAGACTTCATTTGTTTATTCCATCTGCACTATTATATATATTTTTTCTTTCATGTTCACGAGACACACAGCGCTCCGCTCAAATTACCAACCTACCAAAGACAACAGAGAAGCCCAATGCTACATCCAACATGACAGAATTAAATACATACTGTATCAATTACAATAAATACAGTCAATATATATTACACTTACCTTTTACAGCCCCCATGAAGGCCATCTTCATCCTAATCTTCATTCCTGCCCATGTCCCTCCTGATGCTGCAAAACATACACAAGTAAAAGCAGCCAATGTAATTTCCCCTAACCCCTTAATCACCATAGCGGTTATTAACCGCTACGTCGTTAAGGGGTTACAACCCACCCCTCACCCACCACCCCGGAGCCCCATATCCCTCCCCCGCTACCCCCCCCCCTGTGACCTAAACACCTCCACTACCCTACCCCTACCTCCCCTACTCCCACATACCCTTAGGGCCAATACCCAGACCCTTCCCCCACCCCCAGTACCCACAATAAGAAACATACTACCCTGTCCCCCCACAATACTGATCTATGTTTATTACCATATGCCCCCTGTCACGCACCCCGTGCCCTCACTGCACTCTTTATTATTTTTACATACAACAGGGTTCATACCCCAGGCCCACGTGAGTCCCCACGTGCCTCCGCCTGATGGTATCCGTCCCTCACCTACCTCTTTACCACATCATGTTTCCACACAGGGTCTGGAGGCCTGTTGGTGGGTCCCCCGGCTCCCCATGGTCCACCAAGTGGTCTCCCCGCGGTCACCGTGGCCACATGGGGTCTCCACGGTAGGTCCAGCGGATGTCTTGGGCCCCGGGTCAGACTCACAGTGTCGAGGGGCCCGGTGGTTCCCACGGCCTGGGGACCCACTGGTGGTCCCTAACTGGTCCGCGGTGCCCCCACAGATGTGGGGCCACCGGTTCTTCCCACAGTGTCCCCCTAGACCACGCAGCCTGGTACCACGTAGAAGCCCGAGGATCTCAGTGGTCTGTCCAGAGGTCTCTCGCAACCAAAGGAACCACCCTGTATGTAAAAAAAATAACCTACCTATATCATTCATATCAATCCCCCCCCCCAACACATACATTACATAATTGCAAAATAACTATTATCCAGATATATAAAATATTATTTTGCCCATTTGAAAACACATAAAAACATGCATAAATCTAAACCTGAATTGTTAATCTTAAAATCACCACATTGTATGTTAAATAAATCCTGCAGCAAATTGTAAATACAGTAAAACCAACAACCAGCAGCTACCAAATGTATAGAAATGTCACACATTGCATTGAGTGTGTACATGATGCAATTAATCTGTGCATCATGTAACACTATGCAAAATATATGTAACAATAAAATACATACTAGACAATGTCCCAATCACCAATGTCATCATGAAAATCAAATGTAGCAACATATACATGAATTACCATCCGTCAATTATCAAAATCCATTTCCTAAATTAACCACATCTACATCAAATTTACAACCTTTCCCTTCTCTTCCTAAAGCCAAACCATTGCCAAAAATAATTCTAATTGAAAGTAACCACCATCATTCTAATGCTAACTAACTACATAAAGAAGCCATTAAAAAAACCTGTAACTAAATACAAATTACATATTCACACAATGACAAAATAAGCTGATAATACATTAGCCAGACATGAAAAAACATAAACTTAGCAAACAATCAATTATTATCCCTGCATTTTCTATCCATATAGATAATAGACATAACTACAGGGGCAATAATAGAGCATAAAAAACAATGCATTTACATACAAAAAATCACAACTGTAGAATGCACCCATTCAGTGTCCGTGAATGTATTATATCCATAAGTACATATATACATTCAGGGGCATTAAATGGGACTGAAAAAATAAAAGACATGAAATAAAATCAAAAAAACCTGTAAAAGTAAAATAATAAACTTTTCTTTTGTTTACTTACCATTAGATGCCCACCACACCGAAATCCAGGCGACCCGGAAGCACTGGAACCAATCCACAGGTAACCAATAAATAAAAAACCCTTACAATCCATAACGGTGTCTTCTTCTTCTATTTGTAATCCTTCCTGTCTGTCTTGGGTCTTCTTTCTTTCTTGGGGGTCTTCTCCGTGCTTCTTCCGTCTTCTTTCCATCTTCTTACAAAACCACGCCTTCTTCTCTTCTTAGGAGGGGGAGGTCTTCCTCCTCGGCGACTGGCTTCAAAATGAGACGACATAGGCTTTTATAGGCCTATGACGTCACTTTTTGGTAAAATGTTTCCCCCACGGTCCTGATTGGGGCAGTGAAAAACATGTGATTTGAACCGGTAAAAAAAAAATGATGACGTCATTTAACGGCAATGATGCCAGCCAATCAGAATGGCTGAGTTTCATTGCCTTTAAGAGATGACGTCATCAAAACAAAGATGGCCGCGACAGCATGGTACGGTAGCCAATCAGAGCGTGGGAACTCCATCCCCAACTCTGATTGCTCAAGTAGACCATGTGACAGGGCTTTGCTTCAGCCATCAGAATTCTGATGGAGTTCCCACGCTCTGATTGGCTACCGTACCATGTGTCGCCGGCCATCTTTGTTTTGATGACGTGGGGGACCCCCACACTCCCGCCGGGACCCCCGCTTGGTGAGCTGGGGACCCCAGGACCCCCACGGGGTCAGCCGGGGACACCCGCCGGCCTGTTGTATTGGTGTTGCGCATGCAAAAATGTAAACAAAGATTTTTTTCTAAGTCCTGCTTTTTTTATCACCAGCCTTTAGCTGGTGAGCTTTATTCAGCACAGCTTTCATGTACGATCAGTTTGCGTTGCTTAGTGAATCCCGCAGAAAGGCAGGATTCAGCGCAAGCAGCTCATCGTCCGAGCAAAGTTGGACTTTGAAAAATTTCCAGGAAAATTTCCGTTTTAGAGCGCAAAGTGCCTGTTTGCGCGGCTTAGTGAATAGCGCTCGGCGGAACTACACGTTCTAAGAGCACTTTGCACTCTTAAACCGACTTATCACTGTTTAGTGCATAGCCCCCATGGTCTCCAAAAGAAGATCAATCTTGCCCTCCATTCGGTCCCTGTATTGCTGCATTGAGTTGTTAGGGATTTCAACACAACTTAAACCATTCAGCATGCGGGCGAACAGCTGGATCTGGTGCGAAGAGTGCTTTTGACATCTGCGTTTATGAGTGCTGGAGCAGGTGTGCTAGGGGTTCCCAGCAGAGCATCGTAGTGGATGAGTGCTGGAGCAGGTTAGCTTGGGCTTTCCGGATAAGCATCATCGTGGATGGGTGCTGGAGCAGGGGTGCTGGGGTTCCCAGCAGAGCATCGATGGACAAAGGCTCCTCCTTGGTGGGTGCCGGGTCATTTCTTTTGGGCGTCCAAAGTGTTTGATCTGAGTATATGCTAGCCAATTTCTTCTTCACATAATAAGGACTAGGGTTCTTAGCCTTTGTAGTCTTCGGAACATTTTCTTTATTCTCCTTTGGCTTGGAAACAGCTTCCGCCTTTTTCTTTCTCGTGGTCGTCACGACCTGCAGGTTCCTGCATCCATTGAATCGTAGTAGGTCCATGGATGCAGACGGAAGAATGCACAATACAGTGTCTGGACAAGAGCTTGTTCAGATGGAGATCAGTGTGTAATAGGCTATGCAATTTTTGTCACCTTTTATACACTGTGTCGATATTTGATTTTTTTGGTGGGCATGGACACGAGCTGCAGGTGTTAAAAGTGGGCGTACTTATACTAAACCTGTGGAGTGAGGTCCATTACATTACAGTATAAATACACCATAACTTTTGTTGATTCAATGCACATTGAATATACATCGAATACACATTGAATATACATTCCTTTGTGCTTGATTTTTTTTTTTCTAAAGCAGCGATGCCGAAGAAAAGGATTTCAAAGGATGTCAGTATGAGAATACAGGATATGTACAAGAAAGGACACAGAATTTTACAGATCCAATGCTAGTTAGTTGCTTAGGGCCTCGGTTTAGCAAAAAGCACATTCAGTTATCATGTCCATGGTAAGGCAAAAAGTGTAAAGCGGAGTTCCACAGTCACAACAGAGTAAGTATTTTTGTTTTCTTTACTTTATGTAATTACACTATTACTGGTTAAATGCATTTGTGTGTTTTACAGTATTTGTGTCCTTGCAATTTTGTTACAGAAAAACTTGTCCTGTATTACTCTAAAAACGTCTTGCATATCAAAATGAATTTGTGTGTTTTACAGTACTTGTGTCCTTGCAATTATTTCAGAGAAAAAAACGTGTACAGGTAGTCCTCGCTATCCAACGTTTCACTTTACAGTGAATGGCATATCCAACGCTTTACAATGCAACCCTGTGGGCCATTTTTCGAAGCGGGAATGCGTTATCTGACGCCTGAATGCGTTGTCCAATGCTCACCACCACTAATTAACATGGGACTCACTTTACAATGGTTTCACTATCCAAAGCTACTTCCAGAACGGATTCTGTTGGATAACTTAGGACTGCCTGTACTATATTACTCTAAAAATGTCTTGCATATCAAAATGTATTTGTGTGTTTTACAGTACTTGTGTCCTTGCAATTTTTTTTGAGAAAATATTCGGTCTACTGTAACAAATTGTTCTATTTTCCTTTACACTGTAGGATGACAAAGCTTCTGGTGGACCAAATCAGTGAAGATAGTGATGAGCGTTGTGCAGCAGGAGTGTAGACTGCTCTAGAGAAAATTCACAATATAACAGCATCTGAGACCAGCATCAGGGTTGTAAGATGCAAATTGGGATGGAAAGATGGATGTGTAAGTTAAGTGTCTTACTGTAACAAAGTACAGTACTGTATGTGGCATATAGTACTAAATAAACTACAGTATACAGTAGTAATACCCCCGCAAATGCTTTATAATCCAGTATACAGTAGTAATAAAGTTCAGTATATTGCAATAGTACTGTATGCAGAGTGCTGTGCTGTAGTTAGTACTGTAGAGTAGGTAAAAGTGTGGTTTTACTGTACCTGTAAAATTATTCCTTGTCATTACAGAGTGTATCCTATAATAAGGGACGCCAACAAGATCAAAAGACTGGACCAGGCACGGGCATGGATTGAAAGTGGCGAGACTTTTCAGGATGTCATCTTTACTGACAAGACAACTGTAGCTCTTCAGAGATTTGCCACTTTTGCATTCAACAAAAAAAGACGCCTATTTCTGAAGCCGCATCCCAAGCACCCAGTGAAGATGCATGTGTGGGGTGCGATCTCTAGATGTGGACCAGGGTGCATCATCATCTTTGACAGTAAAATAATGCACAAAGTCACATGCTGTGGCCTTATGCACTGTACAACTGTAGTGTACAGTATTTGGTACCTTAATGTTACATTTTTTTTTCTTGTTCCACAAATCATGGATAAAGTATTTTTCCAAGAGAAAATTGTCACCCGTATTTTGGAATACATTAGGCATGATTTCCCATCTGGTTACCGTTTCTTCCAGGACAATGACCCTAAACATACCGCCTCTGGTACCTATATTCTTGAGAGCAGTATCAACTGGGTTAAAATGCCTCCGGAGTAAGAACTGTACTAAATAGGAGAATAATATGTTCTCATTGTTTTAAACAATGGTTTAAAAGGTTGAATTAGCAAAAGGAATAATGAGTTTCTGGAACGACATATTCACAGTACAAAGATGCAATAACTATATTGACAATATTGCTAGCGTGTTGCCCATTCTTTTACAGCGTAATGAGGGTGCCATCGGAATGTAGTATGGTTGTGTACTGTACTGTCGTAAGGTAAGTGCAGGTACAGTAAGTGTGATACAGGTAAGTATGGCACTCAAAATAACCATTTTAACCATTTTAAGTCAGCCCTTCCTCTCCACTTTTTACTGTACAGTATATACAGTATTATATACAGTACAGTATGTACACTGTACAATACATTTGTATTAGACATGTGTGTGCTGTCTAACCTACAGTAGTATAGTTAACGTTTTACAGTATATAGTTTTATACAGTATAGTATAAAAATAAATAACAATACAGAGCGCAAACTGAAATCCTCACATACTGTAGATTCTGTATCTTAGTGCAGCCTAAAAAAACAGTCACTAGTATCATGTGAACAATAATAAACTTTTTACAAATATTTTAGAGAGATATACAGATATAATAACCCTCCCCCCTCTACCCATTGATTGTTTTAAATTGTTTCATTGTTCAATGCTTTTAATGCCTGGTTTAATCATTTATTTCTATTTCTGTTTTGCATGTGCATGTTTGGAGCTGGGCGAAGACAACGTGCAGGAAATCCCCCCCCCCCCCCCCCCACCACCAATACTGTCAAGTAAGACACAGTGCTCCAATCCATAACTTATTTTATTTATACTGTAGTTATACTGTATTTGTATATAGTTATAGTATATACTGTATAGTATATACTGTAGTTATACAGTTATATATAGTTAGACAGTAGTTATAATCCAATATTATGAAATACTCAATGCCTTTAATGCACTAATCCTGGGGATTTTTTTTTCTTTTCAGAGCTTCAGCACTACAGGAAGGGGGGGGAGAGGGGGCGGAATGTGCAAACTTATTGTACTGTTGTACTTATTGTACCCTCCCTTAATTGTTATTCAAGTGACTGTGTTTTAGAGTATTTAAGACCAGGTTTATTGGCTGTGAGCCATATGGCTATGTGTCCCATCTCAAAGTGTCATATTTAAGTGTTGGGCAGAGTTAACATTCGTTGAAATTGGAGGTGAAGATTGAGGAAGATCTCTGGACTCCACACAACAATTTTGCAACTGTGAGAACTTTACAGTACTTTGTAAACAATGTGAGTTGGTGTACTCTTCCTATCCTCCAGTACCTGGGAAGTCTCTCCTCCTGCATCTCACTATGCCCTCCCTATTGCCTTTTCTTTTTACTGTTCACTCACTCCTTTGTGAATGTCTCTGTTCTCTCCAACTTCCCCACTCCCCACTGCGCCATTATTTATACACCTCTCTCCCAACAACTTCTTTATCCCTCAATAAAAAACATCCACACAAATCCTCTATTCACACCCTTTATATACTCCTTCCTGCTGCTGTGGATCTCCCTGAAGCCAGACATACACACTTGCTCTCATTGATGCCTCACTGCCATCTCCTCCCATGCAAATGGTGTCAACCTTTTCATTTACAGTGGCGACACCCTTTATTCTAACTCGGCTAGCTCCGCGAATTTCAGATTATCCCGGTTATGTGCGGTTTTGTGTCGTTTTCGCCCCGAGTGAGTTGCGTTATTTTCGCGCCCGTGATTTAAGCATTTTATTCCCGCTGTCTGCAATACTGCAATGCCATGTAAAAACTCATGGGGGCGTTTGCGAGCTGTTGTCTTTGAAGTCTAATACCTTCGCGATTCAACCTACAGTAGCGACATACTTTATTAAAGTAAATGCCGGCGGCATGCCGGGATCTACCCCAGCTGCCGCCAGTCAGAAACGCGCGCCGCCGCGTTTCCCCCACGCACCCCCCCTCCACATCGCGCGCAATTACCCCCCCAAAGACACCCCGAACCCGGCTTCTACTCTGCCCCTCTGCTTCCCCGCACCCCCGCTTACCTAGATTTGAACTCCAGGGGTGTCGGGGAAGCCTGGGGAAGCCGGGGAAGACGGGGAAGCCGGGCGCGCTTGTGACCGTGACGTCACAGTGCGCCGCCACGCGCCGCGGCTACCCGCTTCCCAGCCTCATACAGCCAGCGGCATTTGCTCGAATAAGAGCTGCCGCTGCTGTACGTCAGTACACAGTCTGTGCTTGCGCGTGCAGTAATAGTAAAATTGCATATTTAAAGTACATGCATTTGCAGTGCTGTGCTGCTGTACGGTACTGTACTGTATGTCTCATTTGAAAATTGTTGAAATACATTGGCGTGTACAGTATTGTAGCAGTGTAAAGGGAACCCTCGCTACTGACATTGTTTGAGTTGCCCTTTTGGCAATATTGTATCTCCTTTCACATGTCAGTGCTACATACTGTATCAAACATTTAGAAGCATTTAGAAACCATACACTGTATCATTGCATATACTTATTTATTTATTTATTTATTATTTATTTATAAAATATTTTACCAGGAAGTAATACATTGAGAGTTACCTCTCGTTTTCAAGTATGTCCTGGGCACAGAGTAAAACAAAATAATACATGGTTACAAATACAGTTACATAAATGAACAAGGTATACATTATATACAAGACATTGCATGCACAGTTAAAGAAAATATATATTATGAGCGTATGAAACAGTTACAGACCAGATTAAAGTGTGAGACAGCCTTAGATTTGAAAGAACTTAAGCTGGTGGTGGATATGAGAGTCTCTGGTAGGTTGTTCCAGTTTTGGGGTGCACGGAAGGAGAAGGAGGAACGTCCGGATACTTTGTTGAGTCTTGGGACCATGAATAGTCTTTTGGAGTCTGATCTCAGGTGATAGGTACTGCATGTGGTAGGGGTGAGGAGCTTGTTCAGGTAGCTGGGTAGCTTGCCCAGAAAGTATTTGAGGGTGAGACAGGAAAGGTGAACTTTGCGCCTAGACTCTAGTGATGACCAATCTAGTTCTTTGAGCATTTCGCAGTGATGTGTGTTGTAGTTGCATTGGAGAACAAAACGACAAATTGAATTGTAGAGGGTGTCAAGTTTGCTAAGGTGGGTTTGAGGAGCCGAGCCATATACTATGTCTCCATAGTCAATAATTGGCATTAG